>WSYQ01000094.1:0-35053 GCA_011426435.1 Lysiphlebus fabarum
TTGTATTTTATTTTTTTTTTTTTTTTTATAAATTAAATTATATTCAATAATATAAAACTAGTTTTTTAATATATTATTTTTAATTTCAGCTACAAGAATTGCAAAAATTCAAGGTGAATATATTTTTAAATATAAATAAATAAATATATACATTTTTTAATTTTATTAATTTTATTTTTTTAAGAAAAATACTGAAGATATAAAAGATGAAAGTAAAACCAGCAAAAAAAAGAAAAAAAAGAAAAAAAAAAAAGATATGAAGGATCAGGATAAAAATAAAAATACATTAGCATCTGCTGATGCTGAAAAACAAAGGTAAATAAATATTTTAACTTTTAAAAATAATAATTTTACATGAAAAGTTTTAAATTAAAACTTACAAAAAAAAAAAAATAATAAAACTAGTACATTGAAAATAGATCAAATATGTTCGTGTTAACACTTTGCATGTTTTTCATCAAAATTTTAACTTTACAACCCTTATTATCTTTTCCAACACCCTTTACTCAATAATCAGTGTTAAATTTTGATCAGACTTCTTCAGTCAGTCAGCAATATAACATAGAATAAATTTACATTGCTTTCTTTATATTAAATTTAAAAAAAAAAAAAGAGTTTAATAAAATTACAATTATAAATATGTATACTGATTCTTTATCAACAATAACATTTTTTCGAAGTTATGCAGAAACAGTTAAAGAAAAATCTCAAAGACTTGAAGAACGGTATTTTTTTATTTATAAAAAAGAAAATTTATAAATTAATTAATTTTTTATTTTAATTACAGAAATATATTGATAAAACAACTTCAAGATGAAATTGAATTGGAAAAATATAAAACAGAAAAACAATCAGAAATTGATGAACAACAATCAATAAAAAGAAAAATACAACTTGAAAAAATAATAAATATTATAAATGATAATGAAATTAAATATATAAATTATATTAATGAAAAAGAAGAAGAAAATAATTGGAATGAATTTATGACATGTGATAGTTTACCAAATCCAAATTATCTTCCTGATTTAAATGGATTTATGTTTATTTGGGAACAAGAAGATAATCAAGCATCAATGGATAATGTCACAACAAAATGTAAAATTGTTAATTACGTAAGTTGAATAATATTTTTAACATTTAAATAAATAATAAAAAATAATTTAATTTTATTTTTTTTAATGTTATTTAAAAACTATATTACAAAAAAGAAAAGTACGCTTGTATGAATATTATTTAAAAAATTGTTTGATCAATTGTATCTTTGGCTATTTGTTTAAATAAATTAACAAATAAATTATCTAAATCGATTATTTGAATAAACACTTAGCTAAGGAAAAAGGATGAAAAAAAAAAAAAAACATCTAACTGTAGAATTAATTTTAAAAAAATTATTTAAACAACTAAATCTATCTTCCTATAATCATTTATTTATTAGAAATGCATTAAAAATTACATATACTAATTTTTTATATAAACAAATGGCTACAGAAGAAGATGCAAAATGCAATAAAGAATGGACAATTACTCTTACAACTACTGTTTAAGAAATTATTCGATCAATTGCATTCTTCTTCCTAAAGTCATTTGTTGATTTTGAATATATTAAAAATTATTTAAATTAATCATTCGAACTAACAAACAGCTGCGACATATGATGCAAATAGAAAAAAAAAACAATTGACTATAGAAATATTCTTTAAAAATTTATTTCAAAAAATGCATCTGTTTTTCTAGCTGTTTGTCCTTGTAAAATGCATTCAAAATTACCTAAAGAGATTAATTTAATAAACAAACACTTGAAAAATAATTATTTAAAAATTTATTTATGCAATTACATCTATCTTCCTTGCTCATTAATATTTAAAAATAAATCTTCAATAAATAATTATTAATTCTTAAATCAACGATTGGCTATGGAACAATATGTAATTTCAAAAATGGACTATTATTTATGCAATTACTCTTTAATAAATTATACATTCAATGGAATTTTTGATTTTAGTTATTTTTGCCTAATAAATTTATCTAAAATTACATGAATAATTTTTTTAAATAAACAAATAGTTCCGAAAGAAGATATAATCAGAAAGAAGACAATTACTCGTTTAGTTATTGTTTAAAAATTTATTTATTTAAGTACAACTACCGGTGGACCTCAAATTTAATGAACTTTGAATAAACAATCAATAATTTTTGAATGAACAAATGACAAAGGGAGAATATAGATTTGTGAAAAAAGTACAAGTACTTGCCTAAATATTGTTCAAAAATTATATAATTATAATAATAATATATTTGTTCCTAAAAAATTCAGTACAGAAGAAAATATAAAAAAAAAAAAAAAACAATTATTGGTACAGTTACTCGTTAAAAAATTATTTAAACAACTCCATCTATCTTCCCAGCTATTTGTTATAATTATAAATGAATTTAAATTTTCATGAAGTCATTTTTTGTATTAACAAATAGTTACGAAAAACGTTGGAAGTTAAAAAAATACAATTACTAATATGATTTAATATATATTAATTATAATGCTGAGAATTATTCAATAAAAAATATTAAAGAGAAAAAACTTTTAATTCGTGACTGGTCAAGTGTCAAGCCAGATGTCATTATGATTAGCTTTTTAAATTACGATTGGTCTTTGATTCCATTTTGTGCTAATAGTGAAAATATTATTTCTTTCTTTACACCAAGAGTTAAGTCTACGGTTAACTTTTATTTACCAGAAAGATTGATCACAAACAAGAAACATACCCCAGGTATAAATTTAACTGTTAAGAAGTTAATTAAAAAAAGAGGTTAAGTCTATAAACTGTTTTTAAAATATAAAACTGATAGACTGTTTAATAAATTCAGAGAACTTCGACACTGTATTACTATTACTATTAGAAATAATAGGGCTAAAATTCTATTGGATAAGTTTAAAGAGAATAAAAATTCCAGGAAATTTTGGAGTAAAATTGATAATATTGGTATTACTAAGAGATCAATTAAAAGTCTAAATCGTGTAATTCCATCTCATATTACGCCAAACAGTAAAAATTTATATTTTATTAATTCAGCAAGTTCAAATAGTAATACTTCAAGATGCAGATGGTCATCTATTACACCTAGAGTCGTATCAAACTCTTTTAAATTTAAAGAGATTAAATTTAAAGATCTTAAGAAAGCTATTTCAAATGTATCTACTTCATCAGTTGGCTCAGATGGTATCTCGATCAACCACGTAAAATCATTTGGTTCTGGTATTATACATTTTCTGGTGTGTATCTTTAACTATCTATTGATTTTAGGTATCTTTCCACGATTATGGAAAAAAGCTATTGCACTACCAGTGGCTAAGATTGCACATCCACTTGATGAATCTCATTTTCGTGGCATTGTGTTATTACCAATTCTTTCGAAATTACTTGAGAGAATTGTTCATGATCAAACTACTGCTTATCTCAATGATGCTAAATTATTAGATAAATATCAAACTGGATTTAAAAAAAAAATTTAAATACAATATCAGCTATTACATATCTGTTAGATGATATCAGATTAAATATGAATAAAAAAGAATTTACAATTGCAGTCTTTTTTGATTTTAGTAAAGCTTGTGATATGGTTGATCATGGTTTAGATCACTATGGTATACGTGGTGATGCACGGAATTGGTTTGCTTCTTATTTAACTGGTAGAACTCAAGTTACAACTATTGATGGTTTAGAATCAACTGAGCTTGCAATTAAATCTGGTGTACCACAAGGATCTGTATTGGGTCCACTTTTATATTCATTATATATTAATGATATTTCTTCGGTTTTAAAATACTCGAAGCATTTATTGTTTGCAGATGATTTAGTCATTTACTTTAATTCTTCGTTTGATAATCTATTACATTCAATTAATAAAGAGATATTAATCACATTTTAAATTGGGCTAATGGTAAAAAATTACGTTTAAATGGTAGCAAAACTCAAGCTATTATTTTTGGTAGAAAAATTCAATTAAATAAATTAAATTTATTGTCATTAATATTTCAGTTAATAATAGTGATTTGCCTTATAATAAAATTGTTAAATATCTTGGAGTCTTCTTAGATGAATCTCTTTCATGGAACAAGCAAGTCTCTCACATATGCTCGCAAGCATATGGAGAATTACGTAGACTCTATGTTAATTATGATATCTTAAATACAAAAAATATCAGAAGAAAAATGGTCTCCTCATTGGTTACACCAATATTTGACTACTCATTGTTAGCTTTAACTGATATCACTAATTATCAGTTAAATAAATTACAAGTTGCTTTTAATGCAGGAGTTAGATTTGTTTTAAAAAAAAGAAAAAGAGACCATGTTTCTCCTGATAGAGTTAATTTAAGTTGGCTAACTGTTAAAAATAGAATTAATTATTTTTTAGCTATATTATTTTTTAAAGCTTTGAAAACAGGTGATAATATTTAACTTAATGAAAAAATTGTTTTCAAACATTGTTCAACAAAATCATTAAGAACAAGAGTCAGTACGAATCAGTTAAATTATTCAATTAAGTGTTTACATAATTTGGATAATAGTCTTTATATTGCTGGTGCAAGGCTTTGGAATAAACTTCCACTAAGTCTTACATCATTAAACTCTTTAGATGTTTTTAAAAATAATTATCTAAATTTTCTGTTAGCAGAGGAAAAGAATTTAATAACTAATATTTAATTTTTATATTGTTCTATTTTACATTTATGTAGCCCATAAAATTATTGTTAAGGGCATTGTATTATATTAAATAAATAAATAAATAAATAATAAATACTAGTACAATTACTCTTTAACGAATTATTTGAACAAATGCATCTTTCTTCCTATCCATTTGTTCTTAAGAAATGCATTTGATTGTTGTATAATAATTATTGATTAATTAATATTATCAATGAATAATAATTCATATTATCAAAAATAATAATTAGTATTATTAATAAATAATAGTGATTATTATTAATAACTAATAATTAATATTATTATTTTGTTATATATATCGAAAAATTTCTAAATGTCGAAACCAGAAGCAGAGTATTAAAATACAATACTTTACTATACTCCGATTCTTCTTTGAGATAAAAAGTATTTAAATAATATAAATTTATGTTGGGTTGCCACACACTTTATCTATAGCTCCAAAAAAAAAAATAAATTCTTTGGATAGAACATTTAAAAAAAAGCAGTTTGGAAAATTGGAGAGAGTTGGAAAAAGTTTACGTGTTAATTGACCGTGGCATCATACCATGGTGGCATTTAAAAAAAAAAGAAGAAAATAGAAAAAATTGAAATTTTGTGGATTCTAGACTCAAGGCCTTAACCGTTATAAAAATTTCATTGAATCCAAATATTTTAAAATTTTAAATTTAAAAAAAATTTTTTTTTTTTCAATTTTTCAATAAAGTGCTACCTTAAACAAATCGAGATATCTTACACTTTTAAAACTATATTTGCGCCAAAGATGTTTACACATAATTAACTCGCGAGTCTAGAATGGCTCACAAATTTTTTTATTATTTTTATTATAATTTTTCTTTTATTCGTGTACAAACACTTATAACATATTTTATTAACATATTTAACTTATTACAACTCAGGTATATATTGCTAAGGTATATATAATTGCTAAGGTAAGAAGAAAACTTAGAAAAAAAAAAAGTCCCTCATAAACTTGGTAAAACTAGACATATTTATAAGAAACACTACGAATCGTAGAAAGGCTAAAATCAAAGATAGTTCTTAAGCCTCACAGCCGGCGGGCACGGGACCATTTTCCGACATTGCCAAACTCAGTTCCAAGAGAGGAGAAACGTGACTCATCTTTGATTATTGCCTTTCTACAATTCTTAATTTTTCCTATATTAATGCCTAGTTTTGTCAAGTTTATTAAAAGGGACTTAAAAAAAAAAATAATGTTGGTAGAATTAACTAATTTTTTTTTTTTAATTATTTAACGAAATATCTATTCCTCAGCCTATAGATTTAATTAAGCTCTTTTCCGCGACTACACATATGTAAAAATGAAATAAAAATTACCCTCTTTATCTATTCTTTGACCTATATACAGACTTACACTGAGAAAAAAAATTGCTGTTTTCAAAAAACATTTTTTTCAGATTAGCAATCTGTTTCTCGTAATACATTTTTCAATTACAAAATTTATTTTTTATTATTTTTATTGAAACATTTCTTTTATTCGTGCACAATCTCATATAAAAAATTTTTTGATAATAATAATAATGATGCTACGTATGGCCTGCTCATATCTCAGACGTTGGCCAGAAATATAAACTATAAAAAATTTCCATTCTCATCGTTTCCCTCCGTGGCCGAACGGTTTAATGCGTTCCCTCTCACTTAAAATCTATATCCGTCGATTGCGCATTTAGAAAAATAAATAAATAATCATATGATATTATTAATAATAATTTAAAATATAAACGATAATAATAACTATTATCATACTACATCAACTTTTCCTACATTTTTTGTGCATTTGTATATTTATTTACGGTTTCTTTTGAGCATTTTTAACATTGAAATAATTTTTACCGATCTTACTGTTTTTGATTTCATTAATCCAATTATTTTTATACCGCACTTAAAAGGAAGTAATAATAATAAAATCATGATATAAAAAATATTTTGATATGATAGTTAAAAAATATTTCAATAAAGCTGAATGATTGAAGTTTACTATTGAAACATGAACAACCGTCTGCTGACTACTGACTCGATCAATTATTAAATAATGATTCAGAAATCATAGCAGACCCTTAGTGCATAAGATTATTCACTAAAGAATTGTGGATTGTTCAAATTCTGCTTCCCGGGTAGGAATTAACGATGTATACAGGGCTTGACACAAGCCTGTAAAAAAAATTGGAAAAATAAATCTCAATAAATTATGTGCATTTTTTATCAAAAGACTCGGTAGAGTCTCGCCGCAATTTTTTAATACGAGCTCATCCGGTATAAGTATTTTAAGTCAGTGGTCCGCGACATCATCAGATTTTATTTGATTTATATCTTGCTAAATATTCGTTAAAAAACAAAACTACAAATAGTTTCATCATGTAAATTAATGATTGTCTTTTCAATGAGCCTACTCTCGTATTGTTCCCTTGATTTCTCGTATTCTTCGGATATGTTGCGCTAACCCCTCGCCTATCCTTTCTCCCGAGTTTTTCGTATTATACATATACAACATGTGTCTATATCATATCGAGGCATGTATTGGTACACAAGTACGTTCAGCAATTAGATATAGTCAAAAAAATGAAAATGTCACCGTATAGCATAGCCGTCACACGGGAACTGGCTGCTGCATGATTTTTTTTTATTGATAAAGAATAATAATTGTTCATAAATTCGGGCCATGGATTTAATGATTATTGATTTATTCTCGGTTTAATAAACTTTAATTCATATGAATTATAATAAAAAGAAAAACCGATTGTTTATAAAGTTTCCAAGTAAAATTAATTTTTTTTTCTATCAAAATGAGTATCCTCGTTTTTTTTTTTAAATAAGTAATAATTATTTATAAAAGCGGAATACGGATTTTGATGATTTCTAATTAATTCTTTGTTTCCGAATTTAATTTTATATAAATTACAAAAAAAAAACAATTTTATTATTGTTTATTAAATTTACGAGCGAGATTAATTTTTTTAATTATTAAAGTGAGAATATCTCTGCTTTTTTTTTTAAATGAATAATCATAATTGTTTATAAAAGCGGACCACTGATTTTTATGATTTCTAAATTATTCTTTGTTTTTCAAATTTCAATTTGATATAAAATATAAAAAACAAAAAGATCATTTTTATTATTATTTAATAAAGTTTACATGCGAGATTAATTTTTTTTTCTTCAATTGAGTTTTCTCATTTTTTTACAATTTATATGAAATTGAAATTTAAAAAACAAGGAAGGAATCAGTAATTATTGAATTTGTAGTTTGCTATAATAAACAATTTATTATTATTCATGTAAAAAAAAAAATAAAACCGGGTTAGCTCAATTAAATGGAAAAGAATAACTACTCTCGCTCTTGGAATATACACATCTATATTCATTTATTCGAGTATAATATTTTAATAAACTTAAATATTTCCTGAATTTTTACCTAATTTATATTTATATAATTTTTACTGAACAACTATATGAAGATAACTTTTTTTATTGTGAACAAAAAAAAAAAAAAAGGTACTAACATAAATAAATGATGGAGTGAATGAAAACCCGGAGGAATTTGTAGTGAAAAAAATGGAATCTCTAAATACTGATAATCTTTTTTTTTTTTTTTTAATTTTAATTGTGAATACCGATCATCGTCAGGTATTAACTAAAAATATAACTAAGAATATAAATAAGAACTATAATTATTTATACAGGTTAAACAAAATAAGTGAAATAATAATGACAGATTTATGTACCTCGAAAAGCCTCAATTTTTTGTTTTCGTTTGTTTTCATTTTTAATAATCAATCAATGATCCTATCGTATGTTTGTGTATGTCCGTATCTGTGTGTTGATTCCCCTTTCCGCTAGAGAAAAACAACGAAGGAGAGACAAACAGTGATGCCGAAGTATGAGTCCCCCACGCGCGCAAACCATAAAAAACAATAAATTACTGTTTTTAAAACTTGAATAATTATTAAATGGAACAGACGAAATGAAAAAAATTTATATCAAAAAATTTATCGTTCTTAGGACTATAAACTGTTAAAATTTGAACGTTTTCTAGTGCGTTTTAAAAAAGTTATTAATGAAAATACATAAAAATATGAGGTAACACCTATACCTTGTGTGTTAAAGTTGTCAACTTTGACAGTAAATATCTCAAAAAAAACACACAAGAAAAAATTTAAAAAAATTGACAATGTAGATAATTATTCCATTAAAAAAATAAGACCAAAACAAAAAAAATCTGGTGCAATTTCAGATCTCCGAAAACAACCTTAAGGCCTTGAGTCCAGAATCCACAAAATTTCAATGTTTTCTATTTTCTTCTTTTTTTTTTCAAATGCCACCATGGTATGATGCCACGGTCGATGAACACGTAAACTTTTTCCAACTCCCTTCAATTTTCCAAGCTGCTTTTTTTATATGTCTATCCAAAGAATTAGTTTTTTTTTCGAAGCTATAGATAACGTGCGTGGCAATGCCAACATATATTTATATTATTCAAATACTTTTGATCGCAACGAAAAAAAAGAGTATTGTAAAGTATTGTTTTTAAATACTCTGCTTCTGGTTTCCACATTTAGAAATTTTTCGATATATATAACAAAATAATAATATTAATTATTAGTTATTAATAATAATCGTTATTATTTATTAATAATACTAATTATTATTTTTAATATTATGAATTATTATTTATTGATAATATTAATTAATTAATAACTATTATACAACAATCAAATGCATTTCTTAAGAACAAATGAATAGGAAGAAAGATGCAGTTGTTTAAATAATTTGTTAAAGAGTAATTGTACTAGTAATTGTATTTTTTTAATTTCCAACGTTTTTCGTAACTATTTGTTAATACAAAAAATGACTTCATGAAAATTTAAATTCATTTATAATTATAACAAATAGCTGGGAAGATAGATGGAGTTGTTTAAATAATTTTTTATAGAGTAACTGTACCAATAATTGTTTTTTTTTTTTTACATTTTCTTCTGTACTGAATTTTTTAGGAACAAATATATTATTATTATAATTATATAATTTTTGAACAATATTTAGGCAAGTACTTGTACTTTTTTTACAAATCTATATTCTCCCTCTGTCATTTGTTCATTCAAAAATTATTGATTGTTTATTCAAAGTTCATTAAATTTGAGGTCCACCGGTAGTTGTACTTAAATAAATAAATTTTTAAACAATAACTAAACGAGTAATTGAATTCTTTCTAATTATATCTTCTTTCGGAACTATTTGTTTATTTAAAAAAATTATTCATGTAATTTTAGATAAATTCATTAGGCAAAAATAACTAAAATCAAAAATTCCATCGAATGTATAATTTATTAAAGAGTAATTGCATAAATAATAGTCCATTTTTGAAATTACATATTCTTCCATAGCCAATCGTTGATTTAAGAATTAATAATTATTTATTGAAGATTTATTTTTAAATATTAATGAGCAAGGAAGATAGATGTAATTGCATAAATAAATTTTTAAATAATTATTTTTTAAGTATTTGTTTATTAAATTTATTTCTTTAGGTAATTTTGAATGCATTTTACAAGGACAAACAGCTAGAAAAACAGATGCATTTTTTAAAATAAATTTTTAAAGAATATTTCTATAGTCAATTGTTTTTTTTTTCTATTTGCATCATATGTCGTAGCTGTTTGTTAGTTCGAATGATTAATTTAAATAATTTTTAATATATTCAAAATCAACGAATGACTTTAGAACGAAGAATGCAATTGATCGAATAATTTCTTAAACAGTAGTTGTAAGAGTAATTGTCCATTCTAAGTCCGAAAATATTAATTAACTTTTTCTTAAAGTTCACTAAAATAAATTTCGTTATTTTTCTAAGTCCAGCAAATGTGTTTTATTGTATCTTGGTAAAACTACTCAAAGTAATAGAGCCACTACGAATATGGAAAAGGCCATAATCTGTGATAATCCATCGCAAGAAGCCTTGGGCCTGAAGTCCGTGTTTCATTTCGGGAAATATATACCTTAGCAGGATCTACCAACCATGCATGGGTCATAAAAATTTTTTTTTCAAGTCCGGAAAAATAAACTAAGTTTTTTATTCTATATCGATAAAACTAGTCAAATTCAAAGAGCCTCTACGAATAGCCAAAACAGGCATGGTAAAGACAAATTTTTCCTCCATCCTTTGTCAACTATCGTATTCGGAGGTCTCTTATAGAGAAGTTTTACTGTATGTAATATTTATTGATATTCCATTATTTTAAAGTTTCGAAAATCTCATTATTTTATTTTGAATGTGATTCTGAAAAAATAAAAAATTCTGCGACAAAATAAAATTAGAGAAAATAATTTTGAAATACTCTAAAAATATTTCAAAACTTGAATATTTTTTTTTTAGCATAATCATCGCATTTATTTATTTTTTTTATGTGTATTTCAAAACTTTTTTCTGCAAATTTTTGAGTCAATATTCAATTCATTTTTCGTTGAACAATATTTTTCATTCTTCGAATTTAGCAATACTGACAAATCAAAACAACTTACTTTAAGTTTAACTTTACAATAATTTAATAATAATTACAAACTATCATCAGTTACCCTATTTTATGAACTCTACATAAACTGTATTTTTCATAAATTTTTTCTGAATTACAACGTTACACTAACAAATAGACGATTATCTTTATATAATATCTTTCGTTTATTATGCTTGTTATTGATTTATTCATAAATTGACATATTTGTTTATTTATCCAATACAGTAAAACTAAAATTATTATACTTATCATCTCGAAATCCGAAATGTTTCGGTTTTGAAACATTAGATAAAATATCAACTTTCAAGAAATTGAAATATGAAGTACTAGTTCAATACAATTTGTTAAATTAATTATCAATTATATTAAATCTCATCTCATTTGTTTTGTTCTATGCTTTAACAAAATTTAATAATACATACATTATATGTGATGAGCAAATTTTTATTTATTGAAAACAAGTTGAATTTTAAATTATATCTGTTAAAGTATTCTAGCTTTACATGACCAGCAGGTAAAAAAAGTCTGTTCAAGTTTTAAAAGTTATTTTTCAAAAAAAATGTAGATGTTCTTGATCAACAGAGTATATAAATCAATTTAGAAAAAAAAAAATTATTATAAAACTCGAAGTTTATCTTTCTAATGCGACTGACGTTAGTTTCGTTAGTCAAATAATTGAATAAATTCAAATATCTATGAATATAAGCCCAATTTTTTGTATCATAAGAATTTTAGTGTGAAATATTTGTTTAGTTATTTCGATTTTAACTTGGCCTAACTGCGGTGAATCATATTTCTTTCGAGTAAATATAGTATACCTGAATGGCATTTGATGGGAACTGTAGGAAAAATCCATATTTCTGAAGTCATATTTGTAAATATTTTTAGTAAAATCAAAAATTCATCTCTGCTTGAAAATTTATGCTTATAACAAAAGAAATGCAAAAAAAATTAAAATTCAAAAATAAAACGGAATCGTTATTGGCACTTAAACGGGGAAATTTACCGGTTCTTCATAACGCAGTTAGGCCCACACACACAATGTGTATAATTTAAGTTATTCGATTAATAAATAAATAAATGACTTGTATATGAGTTTATTTCATTTTATAATTTATATTTACAAAAAAAAAAAAAAAAAAAAAAAAAGTTGTATTGGAATAATGATTCATTAACAGGTTTTATTATATATATGTCATTGAAAAAGATTTTTATGTATCTATTAGAATTTATCTAGATATATATTGATTATATCTTGTATATATTATCAGTTAATATATACTATCTTTATCACAAAATATATTTTAAAATATCTGTTGGATAAAAAACATAGCTTGGAGGTAAATATATAGCTTTTTAGAGTTGCTATTCAATTTGATCATTCGTTTAAAAAAATTCTAATCTGACTCATCCAAATAATCTTCATATTTCTAACTTCACAATTTTTATTGTTTATTTTCGAACCGATGGATATTTTATTATTGTATCAACATGGTTATCATTTTTCAAACTGCGTAGAGCTTGGTAACGATGAAAGAAATAGGTGGTTAATCAATTTTTTATCTTTTTAACAATTTTCGAATTCTATTAATTATCAGGGAGAATATGAATTTTTTTTTTTCTTTAAAGGATTTGGACGATTTTCTTGAGAGCAAAAAAGAGGGGATACAGCCTATCTCTTATACATTGGCCCAACAGCCATTACCAACTACTAAAAACCAAGAAATTTCTCTTTTTTTTTAAAAAAAACTTTTTAAAATCTTTTTTATCTGTTTGTTATCGTATAATAAAATTGGATAAATAATTGTTGATACATTTACCAGTAATTGTCAATGTTTGAAAGCTTATTATTATTAATTAAAAATATCATGAAAATCGTGCAACAACGCAAAAAATAAAAAGTATTGGCACACTTGTTTTATATGTGTATTGTCGTGTTGGTGTATTCTTAATATGCGATAGTGTGTATACTGTATCTGTCAAAAGCATTATTCCCATCCTTTCTAATATTCTAATTTTTTGAAATTTAATTGTTGTAACTAAATGCATTAATTTATTTTATATTTAAAGTAATCAATAATTAATTACACATAATTAAATCATTTACAGAGTTATTTCATGTAAGTCAAATAATATGCCTTTAACAAGTTAACATTAACACTTTCAAACTTGCGCGCCACAAGATGGCGAAATATCTCATGTTGCCAAGTGTATATGACGTTTCATCATAAGCCATGAAAGACAGTAAAATAAATGAATCTTTTCATACTTCAATTAACGATTATAAAAAAACTAAAAACCTCTTTAATTTTTTTTTCATATGTTTTGTTTTGTCTTTTTTTATAACCCAACAGGTTTTTTGTCGCGATGTCATATTATCGATCAGAGATCTTGTATTTTCATGGACTTTTTTTTCTGACAAAATCGTATTCTCCATAAGAGCCCATGTTAAAAGTTGTCAACTTTAAAAATTAATAAAAAAATAACAAGCTTCCAAACAATTACCAAAAAATTACAGAAAATGTATTAGTATTTCAAGAATGTACTGTATAAACTTCATCTCATTCTCATATTTGGAAAAAATCGTCCAAATCCCTTAAAGAGCAGAACTAGTGAGACACGTACATTGACATTGTTGTTAACAGTCAGTACGTTTTTGAATTACATATTTACACGATAGCTTGCTAAATTATTATTTATATCTGTTTTTTATTTATTGACTTTAGTGAACACACATATTATTTTTTAAACACTACTAATTCAGTTTTATTATCAGTAACGTCATCAGTATTTTTTAATTTTATGACTTATTTACAATTACTTCAATAATTTTTCGTGTGGTTTTTTCTAAAAACTATTTTCAGTTTTATCACAACTAACTAAACTTTTTGAATTAATCTATTCTATTTTTCGACAATCAGTTGTCATTTTTACTGATAAGAACCATAACAATAGAAAAAAAAACACTGATAATATAATCTCAACAAAAAATTATAAACAAATAATAATAATTTATTTAAGACTATAACGCTTTCTCTACATAATAAATAAAATATGCTTACATGGATAATATGAATAATCATATATCGGGGAAATAATAATATTAATAAAAAAATTACAAAGAAAAGTAATTTGCAACGGATAGATGTCAAGGATATATCTAATATACACACATGTATAAACCACACATATATCTACCTCCGAATAATGTTTTTATATCCAGCAGATATATTTACAATATACTTTGGATATATGAAAATATATAAAAGATATATTAATCAAGATATATCGAGACTAGAAAACGGAATTTATTTTTTTCACCCGGGAAAAATGGTTAAAACTGCTGCTTGTCTCCAGAAAAAATTTTAATAACAAGTTGTTTAATAACTAGGTTTTCTTTAGGATTACAAATTCTGATGCGTAAACACCCAGTGGTGGAGTCAGACAACTTTTCAGTATTTTGATCATAGGGACCTACGCCAATTTACTTGTTATTTCAACTATAATTCCTCATACATACATAGATATTCAAGTATTTTAAAAAATATTTTGGAAAATATACAGATTTTGGAAAAACATTATTTCATTTAACTTTTTTTGAATTTACTTTTCTGAAATCTTTTTAAAATAAGTATTTTATTTCGTCAGTTCGATGGTGAATGAAATTGAATAATCATTGATAAAAATATCATTGACTGGAATATTTCTGACGTTGGAAGATTAGTAAATTATTTCAGGTGAATGTATCAACATACAGCAATTTAAATAATGAAAACAAAACAACTTTTGAACAGTCTTACATTTTTACACCCTATTGTAGTGCAGATTTCTGGACTCACTTGCAACATTCCAAAGTTCAATTCAAATTAAAAAAAAATTATTTTCACTGAAAAACATTTTTTCTGTATTGAAGAATAAAATTTCTAACGGACAGAATTTTTGTTCTTGCAAATCGACTTACTTCTCGATACAATAACTTTATGTCACAATTCAAACCAAAATCTACCTTAATTTTAGAAGTTGACTTCTTGAATAAAATCGACTTGCTTCTCGATACAATAACTTTATGTCATAATTCAAATCATAAAAGTATTAAATAAATATTTTCTATTTTAAAAAAAAAATTATTTTAATTATTATTTTTTTTAAATTATTTATTATTTTATTTGTTATTTACTATGTATTTATTTATTTATTTTTACTTTGACTTTATATTGTAGTTTTCAACTGCCTGTTTTTTTTTTTTTTTTCTAATTTTTTGTTCCGACCGGGATTCGAACCCGCGACTACCTATTCTACCTAACGACCTAATGCTAAACCTATGCCTTTACCCCGAGTCTAATGTTACATCTTGACATTTGAAAAAAAATTTTAGTCACTTAAACTACAACCTAATTTAAATCAATGAAATGCATTTTAACTGTTACATAACAAAATTTTTAGGATAATTAATTTTATTTAAATATTAATTCAATTCAATATAATTATAAATTATTAATATTTTAATTAATAATTAAAATTAAATTATTTATCATAGATAATTCAATTTTAATTATATTATTTTTCACTATATTAATAAAAATAACCTGACAGTCAATTACTTTTAATTTTTAGATATATATTATATGAATATTCAAATATAATTAAATAGCCCAAAAATTAATAATTAAAATAATTTTTTTTTTTTAAATAAAAAAAATTTATTTAATACTTTTATGATTTGAATTGTGACATAAAGTTTTTGTATCGAGAAGTAAGTCGATTTTATTCAAGAAGCCAACTTCTAAAATTAAGGAACTTTGTTCACAATTCAAGACGCTGATGTATTATTTGAAATCATTTATTCCTTAATACAATAAATTAATAGTCATTAATTCAAGAAGTTTTTTTTTAATAAAAGAACAATATTTCTCTTATTGATGACAATTTAGCTTTAATTCAAATCAAATATTTAATAATTCAAGAAGATTTACGGTTTATATCAAGAAATTTGTATTTTTTATCAAGAAATCTTTTTCATGATTCAATACTAAAAATTTCCAAGAACAAAAATTCTGTCAGATAGAAATTTTTTTTTCAGTGTTAAAATAATATATTATTTGACAACTTTCCAACTATATTTTATAAATTCATTGAACTGAGTTTCATATTTTGAAATAAAAATTAACATCTAAATTTACTTTTGTCTATATATCAGCTTGTGTTTTGTAGAAAACAGTATTTTTCTAAAATTTATTTCGATCATTTTTTTACAAAATATTTTCTCTTATTATATTATATTTATATTTTTTTTGTTTTAATTCACACTTTTGTTGAATATATATTATATATTACATAATGCTACGTGTGATATGTATCGAATGGAAGATTCAAGTTGCAACCAACACGTCAATTTTCAGAAAAATTCATTGGTGTTGTACTTCATATGATTTATTTTAAAAAAAAAATGAGGCTCATTTTTTTTTTTTTTTTGAGTTATCTTTGAATCATTTAATTTCGATCATACGTTTCTGGTAAAAAAATTTTCTCACCCTGTTTTATAAAATTTTGAGTTTTTCATTAAGTTCAAACTGCCAAAAGTTTATGCACTAACGCAGGAAACAATCTTTTTATCAATGTCGTTTTTTGAAAAAAAAGAAGCTTAACATTTTTTTAAATATTAAAATTCCAATGTCATTAAGGCTGGACGTGAAACGCGACAAGACTAGATTACTCGCGAAGAGATTAGATCCAGTATGGCTAAATAGAGCCAGATAAGTATTTAAATTAGTTTTTATTTTTTTTCACATTTGATTTTTGAATTCGGTCAGGGTGAACTGAAGCTAACTAGATCAAGTTTCCCGAATCTAAACTGAATCTGGACTTGGAAAAATTTAGAAAAAAAAAATTAAATTATCTCGACAATATCAAAAACATAAAAGTTCAAAATTTTTATTTATACAAAATATCATAAAAAAAAACAATGAATATCAACTTAAAATAAACTATTTTAAGTATATATATATTAAAATTCGGATTCATATCAATAGTTCATATTCTGACACCTAGATTGGTCAAAGCTTTTTATCAATCTGATATTAATTCACAAATATTTTGTAAATTTTATATAATTCACCGATTAGGCTGAAAGAGTATTATTAATTTTTTAAATTGAACAATTTTTTTGACTTCTCATTCTACTCTGCTTTTTGTACACAATCACTCAAAATATCTTATATTGTAATATATCAAAAGAGTTTTCTTTTATTAATTTTTTTACATGATACAACTGAGAAAAATTCATGGATAATGAAAAATTTTTTTTCGATGACGAATTCTTAAGGCTGAATGTCAAAATATCGAAAAAAAATTTCCTCTCAGATTTTGATCAAAGTAGGCTCATTTATTAAGTGAAATAATGATCTATTTCATCAAATTTTTTTTGTAATTTTCTATCACGTTTTAACCGAGATAATTAAGGTCAAAGTTAACAAGAATTTAGCTTTTCAACACACAAGCATAGGGAGCACCGGCACGTTTTCACTCCTATTAAGAAAACGCTCTCACGGAAAACCTTCCTTTTACTACAGCTTATACTACTTAAAATAACGAAAATTTTAAAGAAAAAAATTATCAATTTCTATCACGAATTGTAAAAGTTATTAATTAATTTATACAAAAATTTACGCTCATCAGCTGTCAACAATACATAGAAAATGTAAACTTCGCAACGATGTTCTCTTTTCTCTGTCTGTTTTGGTTTGATTCTTGTATCATGACACACACATTTATAAGTTCAAGTAGTTTATATGCGGCGTTTCACGATCAGAAATTTTCTTGTTAAAGCGGTATTAGTGTTCGTAAATACAGGCTTCCCACACTCATACAACTAGAGACGTGACAGTAAAGTATAAAAATTAATGACAATAGAAGGTGCTCATTTTGTTTTAAACTTGGGTTGTTGAACCCAAAGAGTCGTCCTACCTTGGTATTGACACATTCAGCCTTAATGGACTCATTTTATTTTTTTTGAAACGATTCTCTACATTTCGTTGATGCAATAGAATTTGAAACAATATTCTTGGAAAATTAGTTATGTGGATGATGATAAATATTCCAATCTAAAAGATTTATTTTTTTTTATATTATACAAAAAAAAAAAAAATGAGAAATTAACAAAAAAAAAAAATGGAGCTCATATCCAGTCCTTCATAACGTTGATATTATGAAGAAATGACGGAGGTACCCGGAGAAAATCCAAAGTGCAGAGCAATGTTTTTAACGATAGATACTTTCTATTGTTATGATCCAAATTTACATCATCGTGTTAAACACATTTAACAATGAACAAAGGTTAGAGATTTTTTACATCTAACGAAATATATACTTTTTTATCTAGTCTTTTTTTTTTTTTTTTAATTTTTCGAACTCGATTGAATTTTTTTTTTTTATTATCAAGATATGCAGATACCATCAGCACTGAGTATTAACGCTGTTCCAGTGATGTTTTTTTTTAATAATTATCATTTTTATTATTGGCCAAAGTTACTGACCTCTTACTTCTGCTGCGATCATAATATCATGTGTACAAATTTTAGATGATTCTCGTCATAGCGAAAACACTAAGCAGCAATAGTAGAGCCAAAGAACTATTTGCGGATTTTGCAGAAACACTTGATCCTAATGCTCTATTGCAAGCTTCGGGTGCTGGATCTGAAAAATATGATGAAAAAAGTATGTTAATAGAAAACTATTTTTCAAGGGAGAACGTGACGTATTGAAGGAAATTGATAAGTTTCTTTTTCTATTATCTCTTTAGATAGTTTAGAATATGATGAATCTATTTAAACAAACTCCATAACGCTAATTTTATCATTTATTTTTTCTGTCAACAAAAACATGGCAAATACGCATATAATTGATGATATATTACCGACCTGGTTTCTATTTTTGCATTCAATTTGGAACCAACGTTATCGAATCACTTTTGTTGTGTAGGTGTGATTTTTTTTTTAATTGCGTGGGTAAAGAAAATCAAAAGTTTTCATGCCAGCGACTAGTTTTGGTACAGACAAAGAATAAATCATAGGGATAAAACTTTTAGTTGATGCCTGGTAAAAATACTCGGTAGATTCAAAATAATATCGACTTAACTATCTTGAATTACTTTGGTATTACCCTTATTACTAAATCGATTTTAACGTTTTTTCGATGTAAAATCGAAGTAACCAAAAATTAATAAATTACACTTTTTAATGCATTGAAATAAAAATTATGTTCTACAAAAAATATCTACCAATCTATTTTTGCATTATACTCATTGAGATTATAAAAAATAGTTATTAATATTAGAATTAATTTTTAATAAACTTATTAAATCGTTTTCATGTGACTCTTTACTAGACTTGAATAGCAATTCGAGTTTGCATCCGATTTGGCTTTTGCAAAGCCTATATCTTTCAGTTTCATTCCCCAAATATTATGGTCTATTCGATATTAATAATTGTGCCTTAATGAACTTTTGAAGTGGAACTTCTTATCGTTGGGTAGTGAAAAAAAATTAGGCATATTTGAATGCAACGCTGAGCTGTAAATAATGCTTCCCCCTCCAAGCGCTGGTGCGTTGGCTCATATACGCAATAGAAGTAAGCGAGAAAGGAATACACTTCAAAATGTCATTGTCGTTATTATCATTTATATGACTTATAGTAATAATTTCTTTTAATATTGTTATTGTTATAACTATTATTCGTTCCAGTTTACAGAAAGATATTATTATTATTATTATTATTATTATTATTATTATTATTATTATTATTATTATTATTATTATTATTATCTAACAAAAAACAAAAAACAAGTATTTTGTACAAAAAAAAGAGTCAAGTACTCGAAATTGTAGTCAATTTGTAATGTAACTTGTTTTGCCATTAATTAATCTAAAATGTTAAAAAAAAAAAAAATAATAAAAAAAAAAAATTATACTTGACCCTGCTAAACATAAGATTGAATAATGTTGGCTTAAAATTTTATTTTTAATTTAGGAAAAACTACGCAGGGTCAAGTATAATTTTTTTTTTTTATTATTTTTTTTTTTTTTTTAACATTTTAGATTAATTAATGGCAAAACAAGTTACATTACAAATTGACTACAATTTCGAGTACTTGACTCTTTTTTTTGTACAAAATACTTGTTTTTTGTTTTTTGTTAGATATCACATCTTTTTGTAAAGTTTTTTTTGTAACATACACAATTTATATATCATCAAGTTTAATTTTTATTTATAATTATTTTACCAGTCTATCATTTGATATTTATTATTTTTAACATTCAATATTGCAATATTTATCATATATTCATATGTCAACTCTGCAGTGTAGCCAACAAAAATGAGCAAGTGAGAAAAGTAAAAAAAAAAAAAAAAATTTTATAATCTTATACCGTACTACCAACTTAACAAAATCAGAAATCTGGTTTTTCAGCCAAAAAATCGCAACCGTTAATTTGATTGTTCAATAAAAAAAAAAATAAGCCACTAAAAAATCTGATTTTTTTTAAAAAAAAAGCTTGACATTGATTTATAGGATCATTACAAAACCCCGTATTTTTTAATTGATTCCATCATATTTTAATTGATTCATAAATATAATAATACCGTGTATAATAAGGCACGGTAGTTACTCTTACACACACATATATATTTCCTTTCTCATACTTGATTAGAGGCACTACCGTGCCTCTTGATTATTATTATTATTATTATTATTATTATTATTATTATTATTATTATTATTATTATTATTATTATTATTATTATTATTATTATTATTATTATTATTATTATTATTATTATTATTATTATTATTATTATTATTATTATTATTATTATTATTATTATTATTATTATTATTATTATTATTATTATTATTATTATTATTATTATTATTATTATTATTATTATTATTATTATTATTATTATTATTATTATTATTATTATTATTATTATTATTATTATTATTATTATTATTATTATTATTATTATTATTATTATTATTATTATTATTATTATTATTATTATTATTATTATTATTATTATTATTATTATTATTATTATTATTATTATTATTATTATTATTATTATTATTATTATTATTATTATTATTATTATTATTATTATTATTATTATTATTATTATTATTATTATTATTATTATTATTATTATTATTATTATTATTATTATTATTATTATTATTATTATTATTATTATTATTATTATTATTATTATTATTATTATTATTATTATTATTATTATTATTATTATTATTATTATTATTATTATTATTATTATTATTATTATTATTATTATTATTATTATTATTATTATTATTATTATTATTATTATTATTATTATTATTATTATTATTATTATTATTATTATTATTATTATTATTATTATTATTATTATTATTATTATTGTCTGGCCTTTCATTCAGGGACGATCGTCTTCCACAAGTCAACGTATAGCTAGTGAGAGATTATCTAGATACCGCTAGAAAATGATAAAGAATATCGTTAGAGTCAGATATAGGTTAGAGACTGTACATTACACCTCAGGTTGTTCATGATGAATATTGAATAATTTGCGAATTGTTGATTATTTTGTAAACTTTTTCTCAAATATAAGAGTTGAATTTACGTAACGGACATTATGTCATTAATAGGATATATAAATTCTTGAGCGTATATTTATATTTTGATTATATCAATTTCATGTTTAACGTGATGAGTTTAATAATTTGATACAAAATTCGTTGATTCATATTTTCAACATAGAATACATGACATGATTATGACATCGCATCATTATGTAGTTATAATTTATTCGCAACAAACTACATCAAAAAAATTGTTATCCAATTAAAATGAATGCAATTCAAGAGTACCTGGTACGCCTCCAAGTTTTGGTAAAAATTCATTCCAAAATGCGCAGTCTGACAATCTTGGCCCAACACCTTGTCCAGTGACTTCAGCATTCAATATAAAATAACGTGGATTATCATGAGTGTACGGTGGCCAATCATTGCTTGTCGTTGGTTTTCTACAACAGACAAAAAAAAGTTATATTATCGTGCACAGAAATAAATGTGGAAATTAAAATTTATCGATTTACATTTGAGGTCTCAGTTTTTTTAAATTATTGTGTAGATGTGTTTCGTACGTATATGCGAAATAAAAATTTTGGAGAATGCCACTGTAATGAGTTCAGTTACAGCACTTTAGTTACAGGCATTATACTTATAGTGATTGTAACTATTTTTTTAGCTGCGACTAGAGATGTCGTGATGTGTAGATGTTATCGTTATCGCGACAAGACGATAACGATAATACTATTTTTTAGAGTATCGTCTCCACGACACAACACGATATTTAAATGACGACAATCGATGAAAGAAATAAATGTGGAAATTAAAATTTATCGATTTACATTTGAGGTCTCAGTTTTTTTAAATTATTGTGTAGATGTGTTTCGTACGTATATGCGAAATAAAAATTTTGGAGAATGCCACTGTAATGAGTTCAGTTACAGCACTTTAGTTACAGGCATTATACTTATAGTGATTGTAACTATTTTTTTAGCTGCGACTAGAGATGTCGTGATGTGTAGATGTTATCGTTATCGCGACAAGACGATAACGATAATACTATTTTTTAGAGTATCGTCTCCACGACACAACACGATATTTAAATGACGACAATCGATGAAAAATCGTATTATCGCGATAATATCGTCTTAAATATACATTTAGATTTGAGCAATCCTGTCTTGCTTATAATAAAGAAAAATAATACTAGAATTCAAAAACTTAAAATTTATTAAACTACAAGTCGTAATTAAAAAATGGAATAGATTATTGCAACATATATTAATAATAATCCAGCACTTGAAAACAACTGTTCAACGGATGTACTCGAGGCACAGATTGCCAATAAATTTCTTACTATTTCAGCCAATCGTATTCCATCTTCGATAATGTCAATAATACACGATATAATACGACGACGCCTATGACGATGCAATAATCTGATTTTTTCTCGAACTGTTAAATGACATGACACGATAATGATAATCAAATTTCATGGCACTAAGTTACTGAATTTGACTATATACGTTAAAAAGTATAACATAAATTATTTATAAAATTTACATAGATTATTATGTATCACAACAAAAAAAGAAACACAGTTTTTTTTACAAAAAGAAGCGTTAAGTATGCGAAATGTGATGTAACTTCTTTGCTTTCAATTAATTTTTTATATACTTATTCACAATAAGATATGATACTAAAAAAACCGAAGGAGAAAATTTATTTTTGATTTATGTAAGTCTTAATTGTTAGGAAAAAAAAAAAAAATTATACTTGACCCCGCTATATATAAGATTAAATAGTGTTGGCTTAAAATTTATCTTTGAATTTCCGAAGAACTACGCGGGGTCAAGTATAATTTTTTTTTTTTTTTTTTTTTTCCTAACAATTAAGACTTACATAATTAAAAATAAATTTTCTCCTTCAGTTTTCCTAGTATCATATCTTATTGTAAATAAGTTATAAAAAATTAATTGAAAGCAAAGAAGTTACATGACATTTCGAATACTTGACGCTTCTTTTTGTAAAAAAAACTGTGTTTCTTTTTTTGTTGTGATATCGCAACTTTTTGTAAAGTTCTTACATTATTAACGGTAAGAAAATGAATAATATTGAATTGGTTCCTACGATAAAATAATTTTTTTTTAATTCTGAATAGTTTAGGGTAGCATAAAAAATCATATTTTTCGATTATTTGAAAAAAAAAAAATTATGATCAAGAAAAAGAATTAATGATATAAAAATAGTATAAGTATAATACTTATCCAAAAATATTTCTATAAAAATATATGTGGTGATATTAAATTTATTGTATTATTGCATTTTTCTGCTTATGCAGTGGACCCACTGGGTATAGACCAATCGATAGAAACCCTTTGCATATGCACTTCGAATATGTAAATTTTGGAATTTTTCAAATAAGTATTGTAGATGGCAATGTCAAAAATATTGAAATTTTTTTTTTTTCATCGGGGAAAGTGATCCAAACCAGACACCTTTAAAAATTTATAAAAATCATTAATATTTATATTATTGTAATAACTTTTTTCTTTATACCTTTTCTATTGTTACAGCAGAAATAAAAGAAAACAGAAAAAAGTGTTTCTATACAATCGTCAATACCAAATGACGATTGTATACAAACATATTTGAAAAATATAAATATTTTCATAGTCGCATCGGTGCACACGCTTGTGTGTAACAGAGAAAGATACTATTAATGTTCGAAAAAATCAATTTATCAATATTATCTATTTAGAATAATTCAGTAATTATTACTATAGTTTGAAGGAACGAAATTTAAAAAAATGTTTTTTTTTTTTTATTGAAAAGTTCAAAATCGATTTATTGGTAAATGAAAAAGCCGAATATTTTTATCGGACCATAATCATGAAATAAATTAATATATATATTTAAGACGAGTAGAGATTACCTCTATCTCGTGTATATATAGACACGGTAGTTATCTTGCGTTTTCTTTCTCTTTTTTTCTCATACTTGACGCGAGGCACTACCGTGCCTCTTGATAAGAAGTTTTCAACTGACGATGCAATATTGAATACTAAAAGGCCTGTTTTAAGTATAGTTGTTTAACAAAGTTCTATGCTATAATCGATTTATTACCAGAAAGAACTAAATTTTTTGGTGATAACTGGGAATGATCCAGTTGTTTTTGGTAATAATCGGACTATGGCATAGAACTTTGGTTAAAAACAAGAAGACTAGAGACCAGGAGAATAAACTTCGGCAGAAGGGGTAGGTTTTGATGGTACCATATACGTCCCGATCCAAGTGTGGAGCCAATTGACTGCGAACAGAAACTCGGTTTTTGGTTCGTCTTTTTTTGAAGCTGTTCGGCTCTTTTAAATGGTATTTGTGTATTTGTGTAATAAACAATAATAAATAATAACCAAGCCAAATAAAGCTACCCAACAATATTCCTGCATTGCACTGGTGTATTAAATTTAATTCTGTAATTAAGTTCAAAACCCATAGTTTAGACCCATAAAAAATGAGCACCCTTTATTGTCATAAAAAAAATACACCCTTTACTGTCGATTTTTATACTGTATGAGTGTGGGCGGCCTGTATGAGTTACGAACAACACTAATACCACTTTAGAAATAAAATTTTTGATCGTGAAACGCCGTAAAATTTTATTCAATATTTTTCAAATGTTATGATAAGTGATAAGTGCAAGACTGTTCTTCTGATAGTAATAATATTATTAAACCTAAATGATTAAAAACAAAAAAATTGATATAATTAATAATTTTTTTACCAATACGAATAATAAATATAGGTATACATTAAAAACTATAAAAATATAACATAAAATATATTTTTTTAATATTTAGAAATACAATTTTAATTATCAATTATTCAAATATACCTATACAGACATATTCGCATATAAACTACTTGGACTGGTAAGTGTGTGTGTGGTTGCAATAAATGAAACAGACCAAAAGAAATAGAGAAGAAAGATCACTGTTGCCATGTTTACATTTCGTGCAACCAATGAGTGATAATTTTTGTATGATTTAATTAATAACATTTACAATTCATGATAGAAATTGATAATTTTTTTTTTATAATTTTTGTAATTCAAAGAAGTATAAGCTGTAGTAAAATAAAGATTTAAAAAGCTAAATTGTTGTCAACTTTGACACTAATTATCTCAGTTGAAACGCGATAGAAAATTCCAAATAAAATTTGATAAAATATATCTTTATTTCACTTAAAAAATAAGCCCACTTTGATCTAAATCTGTGAGAGGGAATTTTTCTTCAATATTTTGACATTCAGCCTTAAATTTCTTTTTTATTTTATTTTATAAAATTACAAATTTATATATACAATGAGTATACGCACTTATATATGTGTATATCATTTGTATAACTATTTGAATGAAAACTGCATTACCGACAATCGTATGTATATACGAACAAAGTATAGATGGCGTATAGGATGGCTTCCATTTTTTCCTACAAGGGTGAACCACCCTTATAAATTAGAGAGTTGAAAAATAGTTTACATTTAATTTTCAGACTTAAGGTTGTTTCCCAAAACCAAGGTAGAATGAATATTTGTGCTTAAAAACGCTATATACCGTAACGTTATATTTTATGTCCGGGTCCCCAAGATTTTTGTGATGCTACTGATTGAAATATTGACTACTGTAGTATTAGTGTATATACTAATATACACTAATACTGTGCTAGTACTCAAAATTTACATCGTGAAACACTGCTATTTCACACTATAAAAAAAATCCTATTGTATGTTTGTGTATGTCCGTATCTGTGTGTTGATTCCTCTTTCCGCCAGAGAAAAATAACGAAGGAGAGACAAACAGTGATGCCGAACTATGAGTCCCCCACGCGCGCAAACCATGGAAAACAATAAATTACTGTTTTTAAAACTTGAATAATTATTAAACGAAACAGACGAAATGAAAAAAAATTATATCAAAAAATTTGTCGTTCTTAGGACTATAAACTGTTAAAATTTGAACGTTTTCTAGTGCGTTTTAAAAAAGTTATTAATAAAAATACATAAAAATATGAGGTAACACCTATACCTTGTGTGTTAAAGTTGTCAACTTTGACAGTAAATATCTCAAAAAAAACACACAAGAAAAAATTTAAAAAAATTGACAATGAAGATAATTATTTCATTAAAAAAATAAGACCAAAACAAAAAAAATCTGGTGCGATTTCAGATCTCCGAAAACAACCTTAAGGAAAATCCATGGAAAATTTCGAGGGAATCGGTTAAGCAGTTTCGTAGGAGTTTAGCGACAAACACTGGGACACGAGATTTCTATATATCAGAATAAATATATTGACTCGAACAAAAAATTCTCACTCTTGAACGAACTTAAAATCCTTTAAAGTCTTAAAACGTGATTCATTTGTTCAACTAGGAAGTCTTCCTAAGAATGACTTTGAGCTTGCAAGGTCTTTCTATGCAATACCTCAAGCTTTTGAACTCTCAAATATAAAGTCTTCAAATTAAAGACTTCGAGCTTCTGAAATCTTTCAATGAAAGACCTCGAACTTTCAAAGTCTTTCATCTGAAGTCTTTAATTTTAAGACTTCGGGGTTCTGAAGTCTTTCATTTTTTTTTCTTTTTTTTTTTTAAATTCGAAAAATTTTTCAAAAAAAAAAAGAAATTCTTCACGGGATCGATCACAGGTTTCTTGGGTGGAAGTCGGATAGATTGAACACTCAACCACATCATCAATTGAAAATATGTGAATTTATATACTTCTGAAACTTTGAGTTTCCAATTTTTTGTTATTTTAAAGAATTTTATAACATGAATACTTGAATAAATATTTAGAACAAATTGTAAAATTAAATACACTACAAGCAAATGAACTTGAATTTTTTTTTCAAAAAATATATAAATAAAAAAAAATTAACCAATAACATCAATTAATAAATGATAACAGCTACGTATTAATTAAAATCCGCGAAATATAGTTTTTCAATATACAAAATGATAAAAAAATTAACAATTTTATATCAGGCAGTTTGAATTTTTCCTAAGACCCCTAATTTTTATTGAAATAAGTTTTAATATCTTCAATTTTGAGACTACAAGCTTTCGAAATCGTATTTATTGAAATTTTTTTTATTTCAAACCTAAAAACTTTTGAAGTCTTTCAAATGACGCTTCTAAAGGCTGAGAATTTGAACCCTTTTGAAGTCGTTTAAATCAAGCTTCTGAAGGACTGAGAAATGTGAACGCGTTTGAAGTCTTTCAAATCATGCGTCTGTTTTTTGCCCAAAACGGACATAATTACCCTCATACTCTCATTTTCCAACCATTTTTATAAATCTATTGATATATTTACGGATATTTATATGGCTGCATAGGAAAATGGTCCCGTGGCACTCCGCGGTGAGGGTCAAAGATTATCTTTGATTTTGGCTTTTCTACGATTCGTAGTGCTTCTTATAAATATGCCTAGTTTTACCAAGTTTTACCAATGGACTTAGTTTATTTTTGGCAAATAAATTCTTTTTTTTTTTTTTCTAAGTTTAAATTATTATAAAGGTATATAATTGCAAAGGTACAGTATAATCTCTCTATAGTGACATCGTCGGGGCTCAAATTCTTGGAATTTATTATAGAGAGCGTCTCCCACTCTCGCGTCAAGGGGAATTGAGTGAGCGCGACGGATATACTGTGAGAATGCGAAAGGTATACATACGTCACACCATACACACCGGTGCGTCACACACATACACATCGATATTCACCAACACATGTAGGGACATTCTGTAGTGAGGAAAAAAATTCTCCTAAGCTCACGCTCGATGTCACTATAGAGAATGTCACTATAGAGAGATTGTTTCGGCGAGTGATTATATAAATCACCGCTAGCTGTCAAAAGGCAGGACCTCGCGGTCTAGGTGTTGAAAGCGCCGCCTTGTGAGTTTGTACCTAACTTGATCGGGGCTTTACGGGCTCTCTCGGGTTGGTTCGGACGTTATATACAGCTGCGTTCACGTTTGGGTCTAGCCGGGTCAGAAGCAAAAAGGGATACACCCGGTTTCAGCGGTTTAATTACAGAGTAATTTAACAGAGATACTGAGGCCAATTATATACAATAATTGCCTCATAATAATCATCATATAATACAAGATAGATTAATTACATATTAATAAGTCAATAAATATATACTTAAACTTATGTTCTAAAGTGTCTAGTGTCGTTCTCTCTCTCACTCATACACAAAATCCCTATCCATCCTGTCACTGGCTAAAACATTGGTCCTTCGAGAGAAAAACAGCAATTAAGTTAATTTCATCAATTAATTAATTGCCCAGCAACCTGTGGGGATATAGTGATTTATAAATTTCATCGAGTTGTGTGTGAAAAAAAACAAACAACAAAAAAACGAGTGAGCGACCACGAGGCATCGGACGTGAGTTTAGTGTTTTGAGAACATTTTTTTTGGCGGGCCCGAGGGCATCTTTTGTGCATTTTTTGTTGTGAGAGAAATTACAATTATCAACATGAGTGAAAATGAAAGGACAAATACATTAGAGTCGGTAGCTGTATCCATGAAGCTGCAGTCAATGAATGAAGGTTATGTAACTCAGGCTCATCTCGCGGACACCATCACAATGTATTATAATTGGTACCAGCAGCAAATTAAAGAAGAGAAAAAGCTTGATCTAAGTGAATTACAGACCATCAACGACGAGTTGGTCAATGCATGGCGTGAATACCAGCGTGGACACTCAACGTTGATACGTTGTTTAGCAGGGTTCACCAATGCGGAACAACTTGATATCAGGCAGAATAGATCATATTGGCGTGATAACAAGTATGAGATAAACCATCAGGGTTATTTAAATACATCAACTGAGTTCAAGAGAGCACTCAAGAAACTTGCTGAACCAGTACCAACAGTTCAGACCATCGTGAACCAAACAGCCAACAATGAACTGCCAATGTTGGACTTACCAAAATTCAATGGAGACTATACATTGTGGTTAGAATTTCAAGAATTATTCACGCAATTTGTCATCAACAAAGAGGGATTATCTGACACATGCAAGTTCAGATATCTTATTCAGGCACTTGACAAAGAGACACTCAACATCATCAGTGGAATTCAAGTCACAGGTGATCATTTTCAAGAAGCGTGGGCGCAATTGGTTGACAAATTCCATAACCCACGTCGTCTCATTGATGCTGAACTAACAAACTTGCTCTCACATCCAGCACCACCAGCAAGATTAACATCAAAAGCCTTGGCAACTATATTGTCAAGAGTGGATCATGCAAGAGCAGCATTGGAGAAGCTGGGTGAAGCAGTTGATAGTTGGGATAGTGTCATCAACTATCGAATCAAGATTGCTGTCGGGATTAAAATCAGCAACAAGTGGGAGAAAAAGATTGCCTTGAAAAGAGAAAAGCAGCCTTGGGCTGACTTTAGAGACTTTCTAGTTCAAGAACAACGAGCTATTGAACTAGAAGAAGCATCCTCATCAACTAACACAAAAACTAGTGTTAGTAATATTGAGAAGCGTAGTGCCAGTATACAGAGTACTGTCAAAATACATCAAGCTTCAACATCACAACCTGGGGATAAGTGTCTATTTTGTGGTTTGGATCATGAACTTCTGAGATGCCCCAAGTTCAGGGACATCGGGTCACGCAAGCGCACCGAGTTTGTCAAGCAGAGATACGACGTGTGTTTCAATTGCCTTGGTTCTCATCAAGTGGCTAAGTGCAATAACACGACACGCTGTCGTAATTGCAACAAAAAGCACCACACCATGCTGTGTTTTGCTACACCAACATCGAGTGTATTATCATCACCAAAACCAACAGGGGTAAATTGATTTAAAAAAAAAAAGAAAAAGTAAACTAGAGTTTTGCCATGAGTACGAGTATTCTTTTTCAACATATATCAATGTCTTAATTAATCATTTTTTATCATCATAAATCAACAGGGTCAGCTATTGATTTAATCAAGGTCGTGTAATGATCTTCAGTTGATCATAATAAATAAAATTAACTGTTTAAAAAAATAATAATAATATAATATATTCAATAATACAATAACCTTAGAAACATAACCTTATCCTGTCACATCATTTGGCGTTTTATTTTTTATGTCAAGAAGAGAAACTATTCAGCCTTGATAGAGAGCGGAATGTACTGGATCCAGACAACTGTCATCACATTATCATCATCATATTTTATTTGTTTGTTAAAATAAAAGAGATTCCACTTGTTTATTTATTGCGGTTACACAGTCATATTTTTTCATTCAAACAGGTGGTCAAACAGCTGACACGAGACGAGGAGGCATTGAAACATCACCCAGTGCTACTGGCAACAGCATTGGTGAATATCCTTGATCGCTGGGGCAGGGTAACACCTGTCAGAGCATTGCTGGATCAAGGATCGGAGATTTCTTTGGTCACTGAGGAGGTAGCCACTCTACTTGGGCTTGAGAGGAAGACATCACGTCTTGCAGTCGTAGGGATAGGTCAAGGTACCACTCAGTCGACTAGAGGTTGCATCAACTTCAAAATACAGTCGAGAGTATCATTGGATTACACACGTGTGGTAGTTGCATTGATACTACCCAGGCTAACAGGTTTATTACCATCAGTATCAGTAAAGGGTCAAAAATGGCAGCAGTTTAACCAACTTGTTTTTGCAGATCCTGCATTTTACAAACCTGCTCCAATAGATGCAATTTTAGGTGCAGATGTATACAGCAGCATCCTAAAAGATGGTGTCATCAGAGGTAACATCAATCGGCCACTGGCACAAAATACTGAGTTAGGTTGGATTTTATCTGGCAACTTCAGAGTTAAGAAAAATCATCATCATTTATCACTTACTAATAAGAGTTACCATCAAGGAGTAACGTGTACTCAAGACAATGAGCTTTATCAACTTGTAAAACAATTTTGGTATCAGGAAGAACATTTTCCATCAGAAGAATCATCATCACTTGAACAAGATGTATGTATACAACAATTTTTGTCAAGTTATAAACGAGATACAACTGGTCGGTTTATCGTAAGATATCCGTTCAAGAAAGAGATTAATGATTTCGGCAATTCATTTGAATTGGCCAAGAGAATGTTAATTAATCAAGAGAAAAGGATGGAGAAGAATCCTGAGCTCCAACGAGCTTATCATGAATTCATGAAAGAGTACGAGAGCCTAGGTCATATGACCAAAGCATCAACAGTCGAGAGGCATTCAGCTTGTTATTATTTACCTCACCATAGCATCATCAAAGAGTCAAGCTCATCAACAAAATTAAGAGTAGTGTTCAATGGATCACAGGTGACAAATATAGGTGAATCATTAAACGATAATCTATATGAGGGGCCAAAGCTGTTGAACTCATTGATTTCGGTATTAACACAGTGGCGGTCATATCGTTTTGCCTTTTCATGTGACATTAAACAGATGTTTAGGCAAATACAGATACATCAAGAGGATAGAAAATATCAAAGAATATTATGGAGAAATTCACCTGACTTGCCCATTGAAGAATATGAGTTAACAACTGTCACGTATGGTACCAAGCCTGCACCATTTTTGGCCTTGGCAACTTTGAGACAGCTGCAACAAGAAGAGAAAGATAAATATCCATTGGTAGCCAATGCTATAACAGTAGGTTCATACATGGATGATATTTATCTTGGTGCGGACAATATACGAGAGGGAATAGAGAAAGTTAAACAAATAAGAGATATGTTTAACTCTGGCGGATTCGAGTTGAGAAAATGGATCAGCAACTTAGCTGGTTTATTGAGGGATGTTCCTGACGAACATCAAGAACAATCATCACTGTCATCCATAGAGGGTGACCCATTATTCAGAACACTCGGTTTAACATGGAATATTAAAGAGGATTGTTTTTGTTATACATACAGCCCATACAGGGAACCACAAACAATCACCAAGAGAGTAGTGTTGGCCAGAGTGGCTCAACTATTTGACCCACTTGGTTGGATTACACCAATCATCACAAGAGGCAAATTGTTAGTGCAACAATTATGGAGAATTAAAATTGAGTGGGATGAAGCAATACCAATTGATTTATTAAATCAATGGCGAGAGTTTAACGACCAGCTCAATCATCTATCATCAATCACCATACCGAGATGGTTAAGTCTTGAGTCATCAACTTCATCAATACAAATCCATGGGTTTGGAGATGCATCTGACGCAGCAGTGGGTGCAGTCGTTTATTTAGTAGTCATTGATTCTCTTGGTCAAGCTAAGAGTAGTCTAATAACAGCTAAATCAAAATTGGCACCAATTAAAACAGGGTCACGCGGTTCTAATAACACCAAGGTGTCTACACCGAGGTTAGAACTCTCAGCAGCGGTATTATTGGTGAAGTTGGTCAAAGATGTACAAAATAGTCTGAGTTTGACATCAGTTGAGACACATTTGTGGACTGATTCATCAATCACTTTCTATTGGATAAAAGGAGATGCAAGTCGTTGGAAAACGTTCATTCAAAATAGAGTTGTATTTATACAAAGTACAATTCCAGATGCCATCTGGCACCATGTGCCCGGGGAAGAGAATCCAGCAGACGTTGCATCACGTGGAGTTTCATCAGAACAATTAACAACAGACAGGTTATGGTGGGAGGGTCCACATTGGATCTGTGAAGATCAGAGTACATGGCCTGTGTTAGGTGAAATAGAGATTGACACAGAGTTGGTCGAAGAGAGACAAATAAAAACTCATACAGTAAGAGTGAGTGAAGAGGAATTTTTAACAAAATTCTCGACACTTACCAAAGCGGTATCATCAGCATCATGGTGGAGAAGATTTTATCAATCGTTTTCCAAGAAGCACACAATAAATAAAACGTCTTGGCTAACTGTTGATGAACGTCGTCAGTCGTTATGGGGACTTATCTTGTTCACACAACAACAACAATTTCATCAAGAAATAACCTTTTTGTCTAAAGGTGAATCAATATCGAGATCAAGCACATTGATGAAACTCAATCCATTTATTGACAAAGATGGGTTGTTAAGAGTTGGAAGCAGATTGGATAATTCATCACTACCAGCTGAGGCTGTCAATCCAATCATATTACCAAAAGAGTCGAGACTTACAGAGCTTATTTTACATGAGTGTCATGTAAATACACATCATGGAGGAGCCCAACTTATGTTGGCAACATTGAGACAAAATTACTGGATAGTTGGAGGTCGAGTACCAGTAAGATCATTCATCAATAAATGTGTAACTTGTGTACGTCATCGTGCTAAACAAGCACAACAATTAATGGGTCAGTTACCTCCATCAAGAGTCCTAAAAATGAGACCATTTCTCCATACAGGAGTGGACTATGCTGGACCATTTGAGTTAAAGACATGGTCAGGAAGAGGTAACAAAAAATACAAGGCTTATCTTGTGGTTTTTGTTTGCATGTCTTCGTCAGCTGTACATCTTGAGTTGGCCACAGATTACACAACTGAGGGCTTTTTAGCAGCTTTTAAGAGATTCATCAGCAGAAGAGGCTCATGTGCAAAATTATACAGTGATTGTGGCACTAATTTTGTCGGAGCAGATGCGGAATTAAGAAAGCTATTCACTGCATCATCAAAAGGAGTTAAAGAGTTGGCTAGTTTATTAGCCAGAGATGGAACTTCATGGAGTTTTATTCCACCTGGTTCTCCACACTTTGGAGGAAAATGGGAGTCAGTGGTTAAATCATCAAAGCATCACATCAAAAGAGTCATCGGTGACCATGTGTTAACATATGAGCAGTTTACAACATTCCTCACACAAGTTGAATGTTTGCTGAACTCAAGGCCATTGTGCCCGTTGAGTGATGATCCAGAGGATCTTCAAGCCTTAACACCAGGTCATTTTTTAATTGGTGAGCCACTTAATTTGGTACCAGAACCATCAGTCTTGGAGGTTCCTGATAACCGTCTAACCAGTTGGAGATTACTCAGGAAATTCCTGGAGACATTTTGGGACCGTTGGTCCAGAGAATATTTGCAAAAATATTTAGTCAGATCCAAGTGGATGCAGACCAATCCATGTATCAAAGAAGGCACCATGGCATTGGTCATTGACGAGAGATATCCACCTGGAAAGTGGGCTTTAGCTAGAGTCATCAAGGTTCACCCAGGTGATG
>WSYQ01000095.1:0-27570 GCA_011426435.1 Lysiphlebus fabarum
AAATATTGTTTTAACAAATTATTAATTTATAAAAAAGCTATTAATGCAAATGCTATTTAAATATTTCAGACAACACTGTTATTCAATTTTATTTTATGAAATTAAAAATTTTTGAAAGTTTGACTAGTTTTTTTTACAATAAATATATATTAATATGAAAAATAATTAATTAGTTAAAAAATTATTAATGCAAGTGCTGTTCAAATATTTCACCGTTATTATCGAGACAACACTGTAAACGTCGAATAAAATGCTCAGTGATTCTTGTACATATATCTGGTGTAAACTCTCTTAAACCAATTCGGAATCGGCGACGAAGTTCCTCTTCATCACCAACTGGTTCACAGTAAATTCCATCTTCAATAATTCCCCAAACGGAGTAATCGAGAGGACTCAAGTCCGGAGACCGTGGAGGCCACGCAAATTGACCACCAGCACCAATGACACGATTGCCGATTGTCAATGTCCTGGTCAAAGTACCGGAAAATGACCTGGACAAAGTTCCGGAAAATGTCCCGGTCAAAGTACCAGAAAATGACCTGAACAAAGTACGGGAAAATGTCCCTTTCAAAGTACCGGCGAATGACCCAGACAAAGTACCGGAAAATGACCTGGACAGAGTACCAAAAACTGTCCCGGTCAAAGACATGTCCAAGACATTTTCCGGTACTTTATCAAGGTCATTCGTCATTAGTACTTAGACGAGGACATTCATCGCCCGTTGATAATTTTAAAAATAAAAAAAAACACAAAAACTAAAACCACCCGCTCCACCCCCTTAAGTTTGCTTCCTGAAAATTTTTTTATATTTTTTTTGTAGTCCAAGAGTTCATTGAAATCATATTAAATAATACAAAAAAATTAAAACCAAAAATTAACAAAAACCACCCACTCCACCCCCTCAAGATTTTGTCCTAAAATTTTTTCAATATATTTTTCTTAATCAGGAAGGTAATTTATACAGAATTTCATAAACAAAAAAACCCGTGAAACCCACCCCCCTCCCACCCATAATATTGACTTTTGAATTTTTTCCGCATTTTTCCCGTAATCAGCGTATTTTTTCCTGCAAGTACACTGCCGCATATCCTATCATTATCAAACACGGTGTATATATAATACGTATTATAATTATCTTTAGATCGAATATCACCGGATACTATAGTATTTTTGAATATTTATTTAGCAAGTATTCTAACCGGATATATTGTATTTCAAATAATACTCGTCAAACATAATTATCCCGCTAAAAATACTTTTCAAGCGATATTCGAAAAGTTCTTCTCATGGCGCTCAGGGATACTATTTCAAGTATCAAATGTAATTGTATTTCTTATAATACCTCGATTTTTTCATCCCGGGTTGTAATCAATATTTACATATATTGTAGTTTTTCAAATATGGAAAAATTGAAAAAAACCACGACTAGAGATCCTTCCAACTCGGCATTTGGACCAAATCTGGTTTTCGTTGGGTAGACAATATTTGGGTAATTACATTGGGCTTCAATTGGGTTTTGGTTAGGTGGCAGTAATGAAAAAATACAAAAACTGCTTTCTAGGGATTGCGTAGGGTATTTTTTGGGAGCATTCTGTTTAGAAAATGCAGAAAAATGTTGTTGGCATTTTTTTTTTTTTTAACAATAATTTTATTGAATGCATATTTTTTCCCGAAATAAAATTTTTAAGTATTTATCATATTTAAGAGTATTTTTTTCTTTTGCTCTCCCTATTTGAGTTGAATCTCAGAATAATTTCAAATCTGCCCTAAAAAAAAAATATAAGTCCAAAAGCACGAACATGTATGAAAAAAATTCTACATCCAAAAAAGAAAAAAAGTTCAACTACAAATCTACACATTGTATACATATTGTCAAACTATCTGATCACAACTAAAGACCTCTGGCGCACGCGCAGTTGAATTAGAAAATATATGTTTCTATCATAATTTAATCAAATGTCATAAAGATCAACATGGAAAATCTTAAGTCTATTTCTTTTTTAATAATAATAGTTAATAGGTATACTTGGTGATTGTATGTCATCATGAAAAATATTCATCCTTATTTTATTAGCCTATTACAAGCAAAAAACAGTATTGGTTAAAAACTGCATTATAACGAACAAGTTTTCAAGAAATGATGCTATCCGCGTTATGTTCAGGTTATCTTCCCATGAAATCAAATCTTCAGTATTAATAGTAATAATATCAGAATAATAGTTAGGTAACCTTTGGGGAAATAGTTGAGTATCAAACCTTACCCTAATTTGCTACCCAATGAAGAACATGCGTTACACCAATGAGTTGGGTCATCATTGGGTAGAGGTGTTGGTACCCAATGTCATTTAGGGAGCAACTCACTTGGGCCCAAATAAGGGCCCTAGAAAAAATTCTAGTAGGGACATTTTAAAATAATGAAGATTGAACTAAACGGTAAAAAGCTGATGTCGTTTGACTAATGTATTTTTCAAACAATTACTACTCTAAACGATAGTCATAGCAACCAAAGTTAATGATTTTACTAATATCTTTTGTTTATATCTCTATGTATTATAATTCTATTTACTGGATATATTCTTGGAATATATATAATATAAAACTAGTTTTAGCTCTAATTAGATATATCCCAAATATATTTATTTCCACGTGGAAGTGTCACAAAGTAATACCCTGGTTCGAAGAATATCTCTTAAAGATATCCATATATGCGAAAATACATCAAATAAATATTTCGGATATACCTTGAAATTAAAAAATCAAAAAATTGAAAACTTGTTCGACGATATAATGTATTTTCCTCATCTGCAGTTTGTCACTTCAGAATCGAAAAAAATTTTCCTATAGGTTATTTCCTATATCTCGAATATATATATATTTCTATGTTGGATGTCATAGTATTCTTGATAAGAAAATGAAGTATACTGTTTTATAATTTGACTATTGACGGCTTTTATATTATAAGATTTAAATCTTCATTTTGAAAAACTATTTTTTTGTGTATATTTTTATTTCTTTTCATATATGTGCTCAGAACACAATAGCTATAAGTCTGCCAGCTGCTCTAATGTGCCACGCGTCGTCGACTTTTGAGAACTCTATATATGTACACTCATATATATAATATAATCGTTATACATATCGTTGTGTGTTCATTTATATTCATATTATATAAATTTATATTTTAAACATATAAATAAAATGTAGCTTCACATTTTTTACAAAATTCACAACAAAGATCATTTGAATTATTATGTTTTTTTTTTTCATATACTTAATGATCAAGATTTTATTATATTTTACATATAGTAGAAGTGATTATAATTTTATAGTAGCAACATAAAATGTGGCACCCACTTGTCGAATACTTAACAACGGTCAACATCATAAAATCTTAGGCAAAATGGCGCAACCAACCAATTAGCATGCTTGTACCACTATTAAAAAACAATAAAAACAAATTTTAATTTGTTTCACTGACTCAGCTTTTGACTGAGCCACTACATTAAAAAACGATGACAAGTTAATTTTAATATATTGATATGTATACAATATGTTCACATATTACTACAAGTCCAACATAAAAAATCAATTCTAATATTGTATTTAGATCGTATGATTAAAAATTAAAATTTTATTTTATTAATATCCCGAATAAAATTGTTTCAATAGGGGCCTTATTTGGGCCCAAGTGAGTTGCTCCCTAAATGACATTGGGTATCAACACCTCTACCGAGTAATGACCCAACTCATTGATGTAACGCATGGTCTTTATTGTACCAAATTAGTGTTTTAAAGAATAGATGTTTCACAATTTTTTAAATTTGTTCTGAGCAAATTGCACATCCTCATTATTTTATCACAGATTTTATCTATATATAGATTTTTAACTCCGGAATACTGTTATGCAAATTAGCAATGTTCATGTTCGAATTCTGTATCAGCAAATGACTCGACTATTATAGGTAAATGACAACCATTAAGAGGATTCAATAGACACTAACTGCGTATGACTCCAATTTCTTTGGAAGAAGCATGATCATCCTTTTCCTTAGCTACATACTTTTTCTTAGCTACCTCTCGCCAACTCACTTGTCGAAATGATATAAAATATTATTTAGTCATTGTGAGTTCATAGTGAAATGAAACAATGGATAGGAACGTTCATAAATGAATTTTTAAGTAATTATTAAAATGGAAAAAAAAAAATCAAAATTATCGAATTAAAACGATAAAAAAATCTTTTTTATGACTAATGTTTATGTCCGCCTTTTTCTTATTCTTACGTGATCTATCCAGGGTAATGCCAAAAAGTTTTTGTCATTATAAAATTCAGTTATTTCTAGTATTGACCAGGTTTTTAATTCGTTAAAATGTATATATATATATATATATATATATATATATATATATATATACATGAGTTATTAATTTTTTTACTTTATAAATGTTTTCTTTATTTTGTTTGATTATGATTTTAATTTTCTTCAAGGCATTTTCCTTTTAATTAATTTTAAAAAATTACAAGAATTTTATGATCATAAAAACGTTAATTCGTATATCTTTTTTTTCAGTTTTGGATTGAAAATATCTCGAGAAATATAATTTTTTATACTCATTTTCTAATGATAAATTGCATGGTCTACATGACGGATCACATGTATAAATTTTTAAGCGGGTTTGAAATGGTTTTTAGAAAGATAAGTGATGAGAAGAAGTAAAAAAATTAAAAATACAAACAACAAACAACCTGCGAGAAGCAGTTGTAACGAGATATAAAAGAAGGCCTCAAGGACATTTCAGCATTTAGCTAAGCACGCGACTAGTTTTTTGCGATATAAGTCTCAGAAAGGAAGAGATTGAAAAGTACAAGTCATGCCAAGTAACATCTCATACCCTTTGACGACGCAATTTTGATCGAAGAATGTTCTTTGCCAAAATAACAAAAAATTTATATAAAATAAAAAATATACGTACATATGTATATGTTTAAAGAAAAAAATGGTTCAACAATTAAAATTTATTTTTATATTTTAAAATTACTTCAAATGGTTTGTTACGGTTTGCTATTCATACCCCTGAAGCTAGCAGAGCCTTTTCGATATCGGGAAGTTGGATAGCACCATAATTATGTGCTTTTTATACGCTATTTTACTGCCAAAGAAAGAATTTTCCGTCTACCATAGGTTCAGAGAAAATTAATTTTTAAAAGTGTTCTGCTAAGTCGACATGATGCTAGCAGAGCATTTATTAAGAATCTAACAAAAAAAATAAATAAATAAAATGCATAAGATACAGTGAAAATTATGTGCTATTTTACTGCGTTATTAGTTTTTTCACTAAACCTATAGATAAACAGAAAAAAAAATTTCCAGAAAATACTATGAAGCTGGCAGAGCATTTTTTAAACTAGATCAAATTTAAAAAAATTTAAACTATTAAACAAATGTGCTTTTTATGTGCTATTTTACTGCTCAATCAGATATTTTATTGCTCCTACAGTTTTCCAGAAAATGGACATATGGTTTTTGAGGAAATTTTTTTTTTTTTCAGAAAACTATTGGAGCAATAAAATTGAGGTGAGTTTTATTGGAAAGCACATAAAAAAAACTATAGGATCAGATGTTTAGTTTTTTTTTTTAACAAAAATTTTTCAATATGACTGCCAGCGTCATAGTCACTATATGAAAAATTACATGGGCTAGGAAAATGGAAACTGAATGTCTGCTATTTACGTGCTTTTTTACTGCTCAATCAGATATTTTATTCATCAAGGTTTTTTGTGAAACCATAACTGCCAAATGGCAGAAGACTTTCATTTTTTTGTCAATGACTGCCTCATAATTTGGCAGTCACACAAATTTGGTGTAACTCCCGGGTAAAAATCATTATATCTCTGAGAGATATTTGAGAGACTGTGTTAAAGTCTCTATAACATTTATGTCTCTAATTGATCTTTTAGACAAAAAAGACTTTTAAAAGACTTGAGAAATTGATAAATAAAAGAGAAAAGAGATCTGAAACACCCAGGTAACACGGAAACTTCGATTTATCTCTGAAAAATAAAGGGTCATGTGTATTTATCTCATTTTATTTGATCTATAAATGAATGAAAAACAAAATAAAAAAATAAAAATCCATTTTTTTGCTGGCATTTAATTTATTTTAATAAAATTATAAATTATTTATTTGTAAAAATTGAGACATTTATGATTTAGTATAAATTTATGATTCAATATCTTGAATCAACTTAAAACTCATCTGGAAGATAATTGTGAATTTATTGTGAATTTAAAACAAAACTAACCAATCGACTATAATAAATAAAAAAAAAAAAAAAAAAGCTACGTTAGCAACAAAAATAATAAAGTTGACTCTGATCAATAAACAATAAACAAACGTGTTGGTAAAAAAAAAAAATTCAATAGATAAACAAAAGAAAAGAAAACACGTTTAGTTATAGCAACGAGCGTTGTAAATAAAAAAGAAGAATTATTTAAATTATTTATTTTAAAAATTTTTATTATGTTTTTCATTCAATTATGGATCAAACAAAATGATATACATGGATATACGTACATACCTTGCATTTTTACATATAAAAATAATTTGTTGTTTAAATTATTAATTTTAAAATATCAAAAAATTTGGAATTTTAATAAGTCTGTATATTTGTATATTTGAATTTGAATTAATATATTATATCGCTTTTTTCTGAAAGAAATAGAAGGTTGATGTCGAATGGCAGTCACAAGTGGAAGTCACAAAAATTTGCCTAAAAAATTCGAAATGTTAGTATATATATATATCACTGGAGTCAATTTGAATTTTTATTGTAAATCTAGAATGTTAATTAATATTTTTTATCTACTTTGTGCTTGTTCAAAACATGAGCCGATATTACATTTGATTTATCACAAAAATTAAAATACAGAGTATCATACGTGCCACTTTTTTTTCCATCGTTTGTGTATCAAAATTTTTTTTAAATTTTTTCAAATTTATTTCTTCGTTCAATGCAATTATAAATTACCTAAAATAAATTCCAAATAAAATATACTTATATAAAGATATTTAAATCTGACAACATCAAAAAACAATATCAGATATGAATTTTCTGTGTTTACATAAAAAGTTAGTTATAAATATGTCGATGTTATATACGTCATACATGACCACGTGAGAATCATGTGATACTTGTGTAATCAAGCACTTGTCCTCGAAATACATAAAAATAAAAAAAAAAACATATACATGCGTATGTAGCTAAGGAAAAAAATAGTTTGTTTATGCCACTAAAAAATACCCAAAGATAATCTGAATGGAATTAAAATTTGTCGCATTAGTGATTCAGATTTGGATTTAGGGTCTAGTAAATGTTTCAGGCACGTGCCATAGATTTCACTCTCATATTGTATGTATATATATACATACGTACATATATATTTATATACATACAGTGTTATTTTGTGTCAAGTAACGCAGTTGGCTCCTCTTTGAATGCCGTTAATACCACCACCAACGCACGACCTGGTGTGTAATGGACTTGAGCAAGGTCGGTCGCGTTTTGACGAGACTATACTGATTATGATCGAACAACTAAATCGCCTCTGACTTTGCATACAGATACAATAATTATATTTTTCTTGTACTTTTTTTTTTTTTTAATATTTCATTATTTCAGTAATTTTTAATTTCAATTATAAAAACCTGTTCATATATATATATATATATTTATAATCATTTGTAGATTAATATATTAGTATTAAAATTTTTTTAATCATTTTAAAAAATTTATCTAAAAAATGATTAGTACCAAGATATTTTTCAATATTTTTTTTAACAAACTTTATCATTTTGTGACAAATATTGTGACATTATAATATTCTAAAAATAAATATTCTCTTTATTATTAATAGAAATTTATATAAAAATTAGTCAACAAAGTTATGATTATTCATTTTATAAATTTTTATCAAATATTATCACGAAGATATGATCTGTCTATACTTTACTATAAAATTTTTTAATAAAAACCATAAACATGCCTAATAAAAAATCAAAAAATAAATAAAATATACTGTTTATTACGTATATATTAAATATAAAAATAGTTTTATCATTTGTAGACGAATATTTTGTCGTATCGCGGTAGTCGTGCAAAACAGTGTCAGAAGCCGAGAGCCCGACGTCCTTGATTTGCTTGCGATAAGCCCAGCTCAAAGTGTATAAACACGCACACATGCATGTTATTATTAAATACCATATTCAATTCGAATAAATGTAAATGAAAAATATATGCATATAGTTAAATGTAAATATATATATAGAAAATTTAAAATATATATTGGTAAATTATAGACGTTATATAAAATACATATTAAGCAGAAAGAATAAGATAAAAAATCATTTGAGGTTGTTATCAGTGGAATATACGTCGACTTTAATATCAAAACCTGTCATTTTGATAACGCGTTGCCTTTCAAAATGGTTGCAATGTTAATATTTATCACAACATATATTTATATTTTTATTTATTTTTATTATTATTTTATTTCTCAATCCATGGTATTTGTCTGTAACGATATTATCTGTATATGTATTTCGAAAAATTTCTGACATTTATGTTAAATAAATATATGTTCACGTAAGTTGAAATATGAGTTTGTTTATCTCGTTTTTTTTATTACTATCATAAGTGAATTTTTATTTCAAATTTTGGGTTCACTGTTAATGTAGTACTTAAATTTCTTATATATTATCACGAAAAAATGACAAAATATGAATATCTATTTTTTTGGAATTAATTAACATGAAAAAAATGTAAAAAATATATCAATTATATTAAATATATATTGGCAGCTAACTTAATTATTTTTTTCAATTATTATTTAAGTCATGGACGACTGCACAAATCTCAACTCACTGACAGTAAATTATGATGATCTGTAATACCGATGCAGGATAATACCACATAATAGAACTCTCCCTGTATAAGCAGGTTTCACAAAAAAAAATTGGAAGCTGATTTTTCAAAATGCTATTTAAAAAATCACAATACCATTCTGTAAATTTCTTATTGAAATTTTACAAACTGATTCGATATCGTAAAAATAAATACGTAATTTTCCAAAAAAAGTTGGAAAACTAAAAAAAGTATTGTAAAACCGAATATAGGCATGTTACAATAAGTAGTTTTGAAAAATAACATGTTATCATTTGCCAAAAAAAATTGGAAATTTACAATACCATTTGTAAAAATTTTGTATTTTGTAAAAAAAAAGAACAAATGAAACGGAAGCCCGCATATAATGTTACGGAAGTTTATGTTCCCCCCGAGATTCGAACCTACGACTACCTAAACTACCTAAACTACCTAATACCTAATGTCTGAACTTATGATTTTATAAATATCACGAGTCTAATTTTACAAGTTAGAAAAAATTGCTGAAACAAAAAAATCTTCTGTTAAATAAATAATGTATAATAGGTCAAAAATGTATTATATGTATAATATAAAAACTGTGAAATTGAAAAAAAAAATTACAATGTTAAAATTCGTCACGACATTCTAAATTATCAAATTTTGGGTTAACATAACAAATGTAGCTTCCATGACAAAGGTTATTAGATATACTTTCGAATTTGGCCTATCAGAAAAAATAAAAAATAAGAAATAAAGAAATAAATAATAATTAAATAAATTTATAATAATATAAATTTATAACCCTTATAAATAGATAAACTTTAAATATACTGTTTAGAAAAATTTCAAATCTTTTATATATCTCAGGATTTTTGAGCATATTTTGATATATTAAAAAATATATTTTTGCATGTATATCTTAGACACATATTTTTCCATGCGGGTTACTACACATGATAAATATTATAATTTTATAAAAACCAAGGGTAATTTTATATATTGCAGAAAAATATGAAATTCCTTTGAATATATATGTATATAATATATTAGGTCATTGAAAAGATAATTTTAATCCTAACACGAGTTTTTGCCCGTTTCTTTTAGAGTTTGAAGGGTCTTGGGTAGCTAAGAAAGGCGTAGGTAGAATGATCGGACACTATGAGCAGCTGCTTCTTTTTTTAAAAAAGGGCCCGTGCTAACACACGTATACACAAGACCAGATGGCTCTTCAAATTTAAAAGAACAAGAATAATAAGAAGAAAAAAAAAAAAAAAAAAAACGTAAGCCAAGTGTATAAAAATATAAGGTTTGCCGTTGTATGGCAATGTTGCCATCTAAACTAAACGTTGCACGACGATAACCGCACGACCGAAACGAAAGGTATACATAAGAATATATATATATAAAATGAACTCATTCGTACAGAACGTGAAAATTGAACAGTACAGACAAGAAACAAATGAGATATACCACAATGGCTTTAATAAAGACTTTTAAAAAAAAATAATAATAACAAGAAATAATAATCTACCGAAAAGAAATAAAGGAAATTAAAAAAATAAAAAGTAAAGTTAAGATAAATAATAATAAAAAAAAGTGAAAAAAAAAAAACTAAATTGAAAACAAATTTTCCAAGTTTTTATTATTCTTATTTATTTTTTTTTTCTGGTAAATAGGGGTCGGTGATGACTTGGCATTTGTACAACACGTGCTACAAAGGTGCTTGTCCCTAACCTGAGTCAACCATATATAGAGTTTTACCATCAGTCAACACATAAAATAGAAAGATCCACTTTTCAAAACCAAATATATGTAATTTATAACAAAACACCCTCGTCTATTTATCGATTCAATTAAAAGAAAAATGATTATATACATTTTTATTTGAATAAATATTCAACTCTACTTGACAAAACAAGTTTATCATAGATATTATTATTCCAATAATTTAATAGTTGAATCGATTATCTTTCAATATTTTAATATTATTTATAATTTTAATATTATTTATATATAATTTATAAAAACTTTTTCATATTTATTTATTTATTTATTTATTTATTTATTTATTTATTTTGGTTATATCCAGCAGTACACAGTACAATTACAGGGTACAGGTTAAAATTACTCCCACAGGATAGTAATTTAGCACATTATATTATTAATATTAACATTGTTATTACATTATTATAGTACAGAGAGAAGATATACAACTCTATTACATTGTTTTTTATTTGTTTTATTTTATATTTTATATTTTGTTTTTTTTTTTTTTTATTTGTTTCCTTCAAGATGAAGATAATTACACAGCTAATAATAATGATGCTAAACCTAATACTAAATTTTAATATCATGAACATTATAACTAATCTAACAGAAGTGCATCTCGATTACCAGCAAGAATAGCTGAGAATAAGCATTAACATTGTGAAGATGCCTTGACACACTCAATAATTAGACTTTGGGGAATGTTCTTAAATGACAATATATGATCGAATAACATTGTATTGCAACAAACATCATTGGTAATAATCATTGAGATTATTAATATATAATTATGATTACACAGTAGATTCATTATGATTCATAATAATTTATATGAATATATTTAATGAAAAAATAATGTAATTCATTTGTAATTTGTAGATGTTGATTGTTTGTTAATTTAAAAAAAAATGAAAATTGTAAAATTTTTTGACCATATAGTATATGGTTATAAAAAAAAAAATTTTTTTTTTAAAGAACTTACGTAAAGTTTAATATATGCTAGAATTTTGAAACAATAAAAATGACACGAAATTTTTTTTTAATTCAAGATATTTAATAATTCAATCAAATTATATTGTAGATATAATAGATAGATTACTATTTATTATATAAAATATATATAATAATAAATAGTTATCTCAGTTGTCGATTTTGTATTATTTTGTTTTTTTGAGATATATACTTACTGTCAAAGTTAACAACTTTAACACACAAGGATGCCTAGGCGTTTCCACATATATATATATATATCTATCAACAACTTTTTTAAAACGCACTAGAAAACTGAATTTCTGTTTGGAGTGCAAGAAAAGCATTAATATTGGTACGCCGATGAAACTTGGAAACATTAATTCAAACACATTTTCTTGACACTTACTCCCCTTAATACATCCGCTATACCCTCCGGATGTCCTCCCTGCGTTTTTGATGGTATAGCCTAATAAGTATTATGCTGCAGTTCAAACTTTTGTTGAAAAAAAGAAATTTATAAAAAAAAAAAAAAAAAATGTTACAATAGGTATATTATATATATGAGAAGTTCCACCAATTCGAGTACCACTTTTGGGCTTGCATGTTTGCGAATAAGTTTTAATATTTTTTAACTGATAGTCTACGTCAAGAAACTCATTCATTTTTTCAGATTATTTCTTCTATTATTTAAGCCGTCATGTTGGGTCTAATTTTACATTTATATTGTTTTTCATTTTTTTCATAAATTAATTGCAGCGTTATGCGTTAACTTAACGAATTTTTGTATTCTATGTTTTTTATAGAAAAAAAGCTCAATTATTCGAAAAAAATTTTGTTAGGAAAAAAGAATCCATATAAACCACTAAAAAATCGATTTTTCCCATAAAAATGCAATTTTTGGCGAGTGCGCCATTTTTAAAAATAAAAATAAAATAAAAGTAGGAAAATTTAATTTTTTTCATTTTTTTTGTTTTTCATTCATTGATCCTATAAATTCTTACAGAGATCCCAAGTTGATTTTTATGTCTTACATGTGAAATTATAAAATCTATTAAATTAATATTTTTTCCATATAATTTTACACGTTTTTAATAAGTTATTATGACGATTTATGATTGAAAAAAAAAAAAAAAATATTTAAGCGAGCCTCGAATGTGTGCCAGGTCATGGCTGTACATATGCCGTACTTTATTATTCGGACCTATGCTATACTTTATTCGGACTTATTCGGAAAAAATATTAATTTAATAGATTTTATAATTATTTATAGATATTATGCGGAATTTTTTTTGTCGGATGCTTTTTTTAATAAGAAAAAAAAAAAAAATTTGACATTTTTAATCGTGGGAGTAACAGCATTCAGTATTGAAAATTCAAAAAATCCAAAATTTACAATAAATTTATTTTAAAAGTTCGTTATTTAATAAACCTAAGAGTTTATTCTAATAAAAACATCAAATTTCTATTTTCTAATAATTCGATAACACATTTTTTAATAAATCTTAAAAAGTTTTGAGTTATCCTATGTTTATAACCGTAAGAGCAGCATTAAGTCGATCAATTTTCTCAATTGTTTTTTTTTCAATAAATTTCAACGCATCCCTCGCGCGTTTTAAAACATCAAGCTAGCCGATAAAATTAAAACAATGTATCCATCCATTGTTTGAATTTTATTATTAAATATAGTACGCTCTGATTGGTTGAAATTAATTAACTTTATAAATTCATAACTAATGTTCTAATCGTCCTAGAATTTTTTGCTTATTTTTCCCATAATCAGCGAATTTTTATCTTTCAGTGGACTTCGGTATATCATCCACTTACCAATCACGGTGTATATTTAAAGTAATATAAATTTTTTGTTCACAATTAATTAATAAATGTATTAAATTAATTTATTAATGAATGTATGGAAAAAAATGAAATGGAAAAATTTTTATTATAAAGGGAAAATATCACGAAATGTGTACCTGAAATGGTTAATCATTTAATCAATTAATCATTCAACTAAATTTTTCAATTTTTCTAACGTTCAATTTTTTTTTTTTTTAAATAAATAACTGTTTTTTTTTTGTTTTTAATGTTGTTTACTTTCTGTTGTCAACGAAAATTTGTAAATCAAAGGAAATTAAAATACAACCTATCAATTAAAGATTATATTATAAGATTACTTCATTTATCAAAATAATAAATAAGTTTATTAATGTTTGATGATTTTCTTACAATTAGACGAAAGGTTTTCTGTGACATAGCTGATTGACGTATTTAATAAACATAATAGTCCACTCAAAAGGAGAGCGAAAAAGACAACTCGTTAAAAATATATTAATGCAACGAGAGATCTTTCAATTATTCTTCATTAGAATTACTATAGAAGTTTCACTTCCCTGTGCGTACAATAACACAAAACTTTTTTGGGTATAGAAACTATTGAAAGATCATTTTTTAAACAATAATTAATAAACCTCAAAGAAATAATTATGCTTATGAGCTTGCTCACGAGTGTTAAAAGATTAAAGTTTATATCAAGTTTGCTGAGTAGTTTGGATTATATCTCAAACACTCAGTTGAAGTTTTATACTCAATTATAATTACGAGATAGTAGGATTTAAGTTTTTGAGATGTCCTTGCATTTACAATGAGGGATGCCAAACACATCTGGCTCGATGTGTTTGTGCGGAATTGTTATAAACTCTTCACTACATTCATAGTTAAAAACAAAAAGTTTGAATGTGAAAATCTTAATTTTTATTTCATTTATTATTTTTATTTTTATTACACTATAAAAACGATAGCGGTTGATAAGTATTATTCATATTTTTTTATTATAAGTATAATTTTAAATTATTCGAATTTTTCGGACTAAAAAAAAAAAATTTTTAGTTGTAACCTTTCAGTCAATTTTGTAATATTTTTAAAAAAATATCAAAAGAGATCAGCTATAACTCAAAAAAAAAAAAAAAAAAAAAATGACAATTAAAAAAAAAATTATGTCTACTCCAATTTTATAAAAAATGTTCATCAATTTCATAATAGAATTCACATATAATTTTTCATCAAAATAAAAAGAGGCAAAATAACACTTACCTCTTGAAACAAAGTACAAAAATCAATGGAGAGCAGCAGTGGATGTTGTGAAAAATCTGGAAAATTAAAACAGGCCGTTAGGATCTTATATATTTCTACATACATATACAGAGTGAATTATATAAAAATGTAATACCCTGACGAATCAGTCTTACAAGTCGTTTTTTTTAATTTTTAATAAATGTCCCGTAGAATGTCTCTTAAAATGTTATTGACAATGTTCTGTATAATGTTTCGTAAAATATCCTGTAAAATAAATTTCAAATATTGACAGCTAACCTAATTATTTTTTTCAATTAATCTTTAGTCATCAACGACTGCGCAAATTTAAACTCACCGACAATAAATTATAACGACCTATAATACGTATTTAGGGTAATACATCTTGATATAACTCACCCTGTATATGGAAATTAATAGTTATGAACTTTTTGAAAGATTTTCAACTTGGTGAAATGAAAAAAACCTCTTCAAATAATTTATACATATTGTTTATGTATAAATATTGTTTGTTTATAATAAAATTGTAAACAAATGATTTCAATATAATTACAATATATATATATATTAATATATAAGGTTAGCATTTCAAGAAAAATGTGCTCACAGATTTTTTTCCTAAATTTTCGAATGCATTTATTTCTTTGTCGGAAGTAAAATAATCTATTCCACCCTGGTAGAAAAAAACCTTGATTCGAGGTTTTGAACAAGGTAATGTGTTAGAACATGTATGTATTTTATATACATGCACTGTTAAAAATTTCAGTGAAAAATTTGATGTACAGTACAGGCAACATTTGTTCATGTACCGGTACGTTAAAATTATTTGTGTTATTGCCTAATAATTTTAATGCACTGTATTTTTGCTAACATACAATAATTTTTAAGTTGAATACTAGAACTTTGATGAAGTGTACACGAAAATTGTTTGTACTATTGTCCCATAAGTTTACTGCACGGAATAGAAAAAAAATTACTTGTTACCCGAGTGGAAATTTCAGTCCGATTCGGATCCAGTTTGGATTGGGTTTACCTGATTACAAATCCGATACGGAACCGGCCAGCCGGATCCGATTCGGACCAAGAATGTAACGCAGGCTAGGCTCCGGATCGGATCCGGCAAACCTGATCCGGTTACAATAAGGACACCTTGGCTAAATCGGATACCAAAACATCTATCCGAAATTACATCTAAATCGGATCCGATCTTACATGCAAATCGGATCTAATTTTACATTCAAATCGGATATGTATTTATGTCTGATTCGAATCCAAATAAAAATAAAAAGAAAAAATTATAATTTTATTTTTTCTTTTTTTGTCCTCTTATTTTTCAGGATTTATCAAATATTACACTTAGAGAATAATTGTAGATTTTTTTTTTTTTTTTTTGCTACCCTAACCGAGCCTCGAACCCCTGCCTGATCTAAACCTATCTAAACCTATACTTTCAAAGCCAGTGCGTTACCCCCTGAACCATCGCGCGTTAACATATCAGACACAAAATTATAAAGCACTTGTACCAGAAGTCCGGGTGAACGGATCCGGGTTGCCTTATTCAAATCGGATCGAAATTGGAACATGACTTTGACAAAAAAACAAGATCAAATTTAAAGCAGGTTATCCTGTTCCGATTCGGATCCGTTATAAGTCCGGGTGAACGGATCCGGGTTGCCTTATTCAAATCGGATCGAAATTGGAACATGACTTTGACAAAAAAACAAGATCAAGTTTAAAGCAGGTTATCCTGTTCCGATTCGGATCCGTTATAAGTCCGGGTGAACGGATCCGGGTCGCCTTAGATAAACCGGGTCCGATTCCAATGTCAGAAACAATCAGGTAAACCGGGTCCGTTTCGCCTTCGACAAACCGGGTCCGATTCGGATCAAGATCAGGCCAAGCCGGATTCAATTTCCACTCGGGTACTTATTGTATTTTTCCGATAAGATGCTAGGTTTTCAGAGTACAGTATAGAAAAATTATTTCCATTTTATTCTGTAATTTTTAAAAATATTACTAAACAGTAATGAATATTACTAAACAGTACATAATATAAGTTATAGTACCGTTAATCAAAATTTGAAGTCCAATACTTGAATTTTAGTGCCCAACGTACTAAAAATCTGCATGGAATTTCATTTTTTTTTTCAATAATGTATAGCAAATATCTATTAATGTACATATTACAATAAATTTCAAGTACGATAGTTGATTTTTATAAATTCACGATAAAATTCATGTTTTTGTACATTAACAAAAAAATAGACTTAAGATTTTCCATCTTGATCTTCATGACATTTGATTTAATTATGATAGAAAAATATATTTTCTAATTCAACTGCGCGTGCGCCAGAGGTCTTTAGTTGTGATCAGATAGTTTGACAATACGTATACAATGTGTGCATGTGTATACGTTCAGGCCACAACTAAATAAATTTTTGATTGAACTTCCTTTCTTTTTTTGGACTTAAAATTTTTTTCATACATGTTCGTGCTTTTGGACTTTTTTTTTTTAGGGCAGATTTAAAATTACTTTGAGTTACAACTAAAATAGAGAGCGCAAAAAAAAAAAATAAAAAAACTCTTAAATATAAATAAATACTTAAAAATTTCATTTCAGGGAAAAATATGCATTCAATAAAATTATTGTTCAAAAAAAAATGCCAACAACATACTTCTGCATTTTTTAAACAAAATGCTCTTAAACAATACCCTACGCAATCCCTAGAAATGTATTTTTTTCATTACTGCCACCTAACTAAAATCCAATTGAAGCCCAATGTAATTACCCAAATATTGTCTACCCAACGAAAACCAGAACCCAATGCCCAGTTGGGAGGATTTCTAGTCGGGGATAAGTGTTCTTTTTATATGAAAAAATTTATTTTATTATTATATAAAATTTATTTATTAATATAATAAATTTATTTATACAGTACATAATATATATTGTATACATATATTAAGTTAAAATAAGCAAAAATATATAATTTATGTAAAGATCTCAACTAGAAATCCTCCCAAATTAGCATTGGGTCTCAACTGGGTTTCCGTCAGGTGGCATTTATGAAAAACAATAAAAAAATAGCTTTATAGGGTATTGTTTGTGAGCATTTTTTTTTAAACAATGATTTTACTGAATTCATATTTCTTTTCAGGATAAAATTTTGAGCATTTATTTATATTCAAGAGTATTTTTTTATAATTAAGAGTATTTATTTATTCGCATGGAGTGTTTTTATTATAGAGTATTTTTTTCGTGCTTTTGGACTTATACTTTTCTTTCAATTTTTCTTAAATAAAAAACTAAATTTCATTGGCAACGACGAAATTGATGACAAGTATCCTTTTTATATGTATAAAGAAAATTTTTTTACTGTTAATAAATACATACGTTTCATTTTAAATTGATAATTTTTTAAATTCAATTTTGAGTTGCCTTATAGACAATTTTATTTTACAAATATATTTTAATATATTTAAAAATATTTTTTAATTACATGTATTCATGACATGGCTGTATATTTATATATAGCTTACCAATACCATTTTTGAAAAAGCTGTCAAAAAATAATCTGATTAAAAATGTAAGTATAAAAATTTAAGGCTATTGCGCGTATAGACACATATTACTCACACTGATAGTATCATACTTTTTTGGGGTTTCAAATTAAAAAAAAAAAAAAAAAAGGTACGAAGGGGGTCACTTGTATGACCACGCCTTTCCCTTTATACACACTCTTGACACATTCATTCGAGACCCCTCTTCGTAGGCAACATAAAAAATAAAATATAAATATATATACATATATAAAAAATTTAAAGATATAAAAAGTCACTAACCCCCTCGAGTAAGCCAACCCCTTGTCCATCAAGCAGCCACAAATGTAAACCCAATTAGTTCAATCGTGACCAGCTTCAAAGGGTTCTTATTCGTTAATAATAATTTTAAATATTTTAATTATTATAGCAATAAGATGATTTATTTGTAAGAATAATATATAATAGCATTGACGAATGACTCGTGAAAATTCAAAAAAGATTAATAAATAACATGAATATATACATATAAATAGTATGAATTTAATTATTGCATTTTAATTTTGTAGTAAAACACTTTATATTTCAAAAAAACTGTCATGTTTATGATTATAGATTATAAGACTAAAAAAAATAGTGGTATATATTTATATCCGTTAGTAATAAAATCAATTTGAAATAATAAAAAAAATTTTCAGTCAATTATTATTTTTATTTTCTTAGTAATGATTGGGTGTACTGCGTGCATTATTAATTGGTCACCAAGTAAAATGTGTGGGATAAAGATATATGTGAATATAGATACTCAGCGATAAAAGCCCTCTCTATACCGACAAGTTATGCTAATTAGGGAATTCACCTTTTGCTTTTAAGGACACTGGAATCAACACCCATGAATATATTTGCTGAGAACTTTTGCATATATATATATTGCGTCATATGTTGAAAATAAAAATTAAATGGATGAAGAAAATTACATATATACAGTGTGTCCAAAAATGAAAGTTATGACTCAAATATAGAAAGCTTATTGAAAAATGTTTTCTACTAATCTATAGTTTCATAAAAATAAATATATATTTTTTTATTTTTATTATCGATTCGTTAAATTAAAAAAATACTTGAAAAAAAATATCGTTTTTCTTAGTTAATGAAAATAACAGTGGAAATAACACTCATCTAATCGTTAAATGTAGCACAAAAAAAAAAAAAAAATACTCCGAAAATGTGGTGGAAATTAAATAATTAACTATTACCGAAATTATTTTTATGTTTATAATAATTTTTTAATAATATTAATCATTAATAACATATAACTATATAGTTTTTTCTACAGTTCAGAGATTTCAAGATATTCTATTTATATTTATTATCAGAATTGTTGAATTAACTATTATTTATCTGATTTTTGTTCCTAGGGAGAGAAATTTTCACTATTTAACTGACTCACGTGAAATTTTGAGTCTCAATGAAAAGCCAAATTAACGTCAATTCGAGGTCAAAAGTACCACTTTTTGACTTAAAACGATTTATTAATACTAGATGGCGTGCCAGTTCCCGTAAGAGGGCTTACTAGGCATATTTGATTTGTTATTTGTTGTTATAAATTAAGTTATTAGATTTAAATTATCGTATAAATTACCTGTACAACAATTATATAAACAAAACGTTTCTAATTAAAAATCTTTATTATTTTTAATTAATTTTTATTTTAATTTCGCAAGAAAAAATCAATTTAATAAAATTTTATAAAGAGATCTAAAGTCAAAAAATGACTTCAAATTGACATATTTTCTGACAGACGATAAAAAATTCAGAATAATTTCATGAAACGGAACTGTCTTGAATTTTCGACTTCAGCCGAAACGAAATTTCGATGAAATAGTAAAATAATTTTTAAAATATTATTTTTAAGTATTATATTTGTTTTGTATTTTTTTATAAATCAATTTCTACGTAATTTTTTTTCGTAGTTTTTTATCAATTTCTACGTAGTTTTTTATCAACTGTTTTTTATTCATATATAATGATTGGTCGCGTTCATTTGTTCATTTTATGTTTTGTTTTATATACAAAATATAAACTATATCGCGTATGTGAACAGGCCAGAGCTTTTTTTTATTAATACGTGTGCAATGTTCATCGTAAAACGTATATAAATTTTTTTAACATTCATGAATTAACAGAAATTTTTTTTTTTTTTTATAGACTAAAAATTACTTTAAAAAGAAATAAGTACTAAATAAAATAATTGAATAATGAAAAAATACTTGAAACAAATAAAAGTTGTATGTATTTACATATTTTTTTCTTATAAATACAATATTGTTATAAATATTATTGCTATAATATCCCGGGATAAAATTTCAGAATATTTATGAGTGTTTAAAATAAAGATGAGTCTTTATTAGAGTCTTTCTCCGTGCCACCAGCGGGACTCATAAATACTCTGATCGACGGGCGTTCAGTATTCAAAAAAAAGGCTCTTAAATACTCTCCATGCGAGAAAAGAAATGAGTCTTTATTTGAAATACTTATAAAGAGTCAAAAGTGACTCTTTCAGAGTATTTCAAACAAAGACTCTGAAATACTGTAATAATACATTTATAATAAAAAAATTATTCTTTTTGTTATTATTAAATATTTTATTTGTTAATATTAAATATTTTATTTATTAATAATTATATTATTAATAAGTATTTATATGTTTATCATAAATATTATTTTTATTATAATAATTATTTCACTTATTCATTGTTGATATTATTATTATTTTAATAATAATTTCATCATATATATTAATTAATTAATGATCTTAGTATAGTTGCAAATTTGAATTGAAAATTAGACTAAGTTCTAAAACGCATAATTATTATAGTCCCCAATAGCAAAATTATATTAAGTCCTCGATGAAATCAAAAAATTTCTAAGTGCTGAGTATGAATGTCGAGTGTTTAAGGTTGTTATCGGATATCTGAAATCGCACCAGATTTTTTTTGTTTTGGTCTTATTTTTTAAATGAAATAATTATCTACATTGTCAATTTTTTTAAATTTTTTCTTGTGTGTTTTTTTTGAGATATTTACTGTCAAAGTTGACAAGTTTAACACACAAGGTATAGTTGTTACCTCATATTTTTATGTATTTTTATAATTAACTTTTTTAAAACGAACCAGAAAACGTTCAAATTTTAACAGTTTGTAGTGCTAATAACGACAAATTTTTTGATATAATTTTTTTTTATTTCGTCTGTTGCGTTTAATAAATATTCAAGTTTGAAAAACAGTAATTTATTGTTTTTTATGGTTTGCGCGCGTGAGGGACTCATAGTTCAGCATTACTGTTTGTGTCTCTCCGTTGTTTTTCTCTGGCGGAAAGGGGAATCAACACACAGATACGGACATACACAAACATACAATAGGATTTTTTTTATAGTGTGAAATAGCAGTGCTTCACGATGTAAATTTTGAGTATTAGCATAGTATTAGTGAATAAACTTATAGTAGTAGTCAATATTTCAATCAGTAGCAACACAAAAATCTTGGGGACAAAAATCTTGGTTTTGGGAAACAACCTTAAAATAAAGAATCTGAAATACTTATGTTGTCAATTAAGAATGACGAGAATTTAAAAAAAAAATTGATAAAGGCTCTGAAACACTCTAAAGCACTTTTAAATACTCTAAATTCATAAATAAATGCAAATAAAGAGTCATAAATACTCTGAAAATTTTATCCCGGGATAAGATAGATATTATTATATTTTGGGACATATACATTTTTATCAATTATAATGTTATTTATCAACATTATATATCAAATATGTTTATTATTTTTTGAATATAGGGTTTTATATAATATTTTTATTTTTTACTTGTCCTGCTACACCACATTTCAAACAAAAGACTAAAAATTACAATTATATATTGTGCATGTAATCAGGTCGAAAACTTTTAGCCAAATCAATCCAAGATATTCTACTGACAGAAAGACTTTTTATACCACAATAATGATAAATATTTTTTCTTACAGCTTCTATGTCTTGAGAAACGATTTTCTCATGTGCTCTTATTGTTCGTTTTTTAAAAAATGAAAAAACATCCCTGGTAGAAATATAAAATAAAATCGAGGTTTCCGCGAGGTTACCATGTATAAGAGATATATGCTTTAACACGTTACCTTGTTCAAAACATCGGATCAAAGTTTCTTTTCTACCAGGGTAGTTGTGACCACAACCAGTTTTATGTGTTTGTCCTTTAAGTTCACAAAATGGACAACAACATTAATGCCACCTAACGAAAACCCAATTGATTTTACCTAAATTTTGTCTACCCAACGAAAACCAGATTGAGTCTCGAAGGATTTGGGAGGATTCCTAGTCGGGAAAATGTACCATCTTGATTGATTATGTTCATTACCATTGCTTTTACTGGTATATCCAATATTGAGACAGGGACTATTGCGATGCTGTGTATTTTAACTAATTGTAATTGGTGCCAATGAAAACCTTTTGTTGATAATTTTACAACAGCTTTAACAAATGGTTCTAAAACCCTGATGATTTTGGTTTTTAATTTTGGCTATATTATAAGCCAGCAACTAATTGAAATGAACGTCTTATTTTTGGAGAAATATTTGGAATTTGAAACTTGCTAATCGCACATTTAGTTTTCCCATTTGAATAAAATAATAAAAAAATAACTGCATATTCAATCAAATCCCATTTACTTGTCGAATTTCATAGCTACAAAGTTGTAAATATATTTTTTAAATGATATAATAAAAAATTACACAAGATTATAAGTACAGATCAAACATAAATTCAACGTAAAAAAAAAATTTATACCTTAAAATCGATAAAAACCAAGTTTTTTTCTTATAAATTTATTAACTTAAGTCAAATAACTCACTTATTTTTTGACTCCAAATTCTCAAATACAGCTCATTATATAGCCTTTCAAAAAATCTTTTTATCATTAGTTATTCATACGATTTAAATATTACAAGAATTTTCAAGTTCAAAATTAAAGAAAAAAATATAAATATTTAGTGAAAAAAAAACACAAAATCCATCTGAATAATTTTTTTTTACGGCGGAATTTTGCTTTATCTGGTTGATTGAACATGCAATTATTTATTCTCGCATGTTATTCAAATAGGAAAACTGAATGAGCGATTAGCAAGTTTCAAAAAAAAAATTTTTCGGGCTCAAATTTTTTTTTGGTACATATGAGCTTATAAAAAAGAAATTTAGGGATATTTACTTCGAAAAAGAAAAAACGAAAAAAAAAATTAATTCACTCAGCAGAAAAATTTGAAGAAAAAAATATTAATTTAAATGACCTATTATACTATATACCCGAGTATAATTGTTTTAATGAGTTTTATAAGCTTTATAAAACGAACTTCTAACTTTTTGGAAATATTTAAATTTATACATTCTTAAAACTATGAAATTAAAAAAAGCGCCATTCTTGCGCTCTTATTTTGTTTTTATTTTTTTATTTAATTTTATTTTCTATTTACAGGTCAAATTTATAATGACTATTCAAAAATACAGTGTGTGCGGCATCGATTTGGAGAATATCCACTTTATTATTCCGAGAAACACCGCCACGGTGGCCAAATTTAGATACCTATATATATCGAAATATTTTCCCTAGTATATAATAGAACAGAAGAAAAAAAAAAAAAAAAGGTCTGACAAATAAAAACACCTGGAACCGGTTCAAGAACATATACACTGTTTCAAGTGTATATATATATATATATATATATATATTTATAAATATCTGTACGTATATATAAATTTATTTTCTAGTAAAACTATTCATTTATATAATTATCATTTTGTGATAATGCTTATTTTTATTAAAAAATAAACAATTTTTTTTTATCGATAATGTTCTAGTTATTGGGGCCCAGTACAGATTGTTATTTCAAGGTGAATACTTAGAAGCAAAGTCAGTCACGGGAACGGAAGTTAGTGAACGTGGGGCGGTGATGGGCCGCTTCCGGTAGTCCCCTGTTTATACACTCATAAACAATATATATACATACAAATTTATTTAATAAAAATTTGCTTTTGTATATGACTGATGCAGACACATCACGTCTGTTTCATTGTATACTCATCGCATCATTAAATCAACCATCAATTCTTAATAATATTCTGTAATGTATTTATTATTTATATTAACGAGGGAGAAAAATAAATACGAAAAAAAAGAGAATTGTTAAGCCAATTAATGAAATAACGCCATGTAGTCTTACACTGAAAAAAAAAACACTGTAAAAGTTAACATTGAATATATATTAAAAATAGTATATATGTATTTATATGTATTTATATATACACTCAATTAACAACAACCAAGTGGAAAAAAAAATATATATAAATGAAATATTTACGGGTTTCGACGGCAATTTCCTATTTAAAAATATTTTCATACAAATATATATACATATTTTATAAAAATTATATATATTTTTATGAATTTATGGAATAGTGAATTTGTTACCATATTTATTAACAAGCAAATAATTATGATCTTTAATAACGACATAGCACACGGTTAGAAATATTCTACAAAAGTTTTTGTACAATAAAATGATGGCAAGAAAATAAGGTTTCTTTTTTTTTATTTAGATATACAGTTTGAAAAATTTTTAGCTGCAGCAACGAAATAGTGGATAGTGAAAGAGACAAAACAATCGGTTACTAATTCAGCTATAGCTGGATAGCCAGGAGAGCTAACCAAGCTCATAAGATTTATATAACCTATAAACATAATCGATTTTGTCTTATTGATATACCAAAATAATTAAATATCATTAATTTATAAATAAATAAAAAAAAATATATTTGTAAAAAAAATAATAATGACAGCTACACAATGACTTTAATAATCAATAACGTTATAAAAAATTTGACATAAATGGTGCATCAATATTATTAAGGAGGTGTATGAGTTCAGCTATCCAAAGTATAGCTACCGCAACTAGCTGGAGTTAGTTAGCCCTGGATAGTTGTTGTAGCTGTCTATCTTGTTGCTGCAGCTAGAAATTTTTTACAGTGTATCTTGTAAAACTTGTTAAATATTGCATATTTGATTTGTATATAGATTCGTAATTTTCGTAGAGCAGTACAATTTTTATGAAACCTCATTTTTAATTTAGTGCAAATTTTAAATTATATTTTTAATTATTATTTTTCTGGTAATAAATTTTATTGTTTAGAAAAATTATTTTTTTATATCATATCGTACAGAAGAAAAAATAAAATATTTTTTTTATTTCAAAATGATACTGAACTTATTATTACGACTTATATATATTATTTTTTTATTTAATTTCTATTATTAAGATTTATGCCTTCTGATTGGTTGAAATTAATTAACTTTAAAAATTAATAACTAACGTTCTAATTATCACAGAACTTTTTGCTAATTTTTTCCATAATCAGCGAATTTTTATCTTTCAGTGGACTCTGGTATATCATATTCTTTCCCATCACGGTGTATATTTATTAATTATATTAGCTTTTTTTTATTTATTTATATAATTATATATGCCATTTAATTATCAATTATTTTAAAAAATAGCGTTTTGTAAAGACAATTGTTAGTTTTTCTAAATAAAAGACAATTGTAGCATAAAAATTTAGTTGAAATTATAGTTGTAGAGTTTTTAATAAGCTTCAAAACAAGTCATCTTTATCTTAAAAATTAAAAAAGTTATGACCGTTTTGAGTTCACACTAGGCTCTGATAACGTTTTAATTTGATGAAAATTAATTATACCGTTGAGACGTTTTAATAAAAATCGGAATAAAAAAATTTATTTCTATTTTTTAAGTAAAACTTCTTCCTTATTTTCATCATGAACAACAATATTCGTGAACTGAAGGCCATAAAAAAAATAATTTGATAAAATAAACAATAGTACGTTGTATGACATCGTTGATCATATGAAAGAATTTTGGGAATAATATATTATAAGAAAAAATATTATTATAATATAAAAATTATTGAATTACGTTTCACAAGAATAATAATAATAATAATAATAATAATAATAATAATAATATATTAATATACATAAAATCAGCTAATTAGAAAAAAAACATTCAATTATTTTTTAATTTGCAATATTTGTAAATATTATTCATACAGCTATATATGTATATTTACAACCATTTTGATATATACCGTTACGCTTCTTACAACTTTCAAAGAAATAGGTATAATCATGCCTGCATTCTCTCACCATCTGGATTTTTCCATCATATACGCGGATATATATAGAGAAATGAAAAAATGTAATGTGTATTCTCTATTTAAGCAGACATTCAAACTCATACAAATATAGATATGAACATATATACATTTTATAATACAAGTTTGCATCAACCTGAACTCAATTTTATTCTAAAAATTTTTCATTATCAGTTTTGACTTTATTATTTCAACCTGTATATATGAAAATTTATATATATACAGGTTGAAATTTCCCGTGTAAAATTCATCATGACTTTGTCATAAATTCATCTAAATAAACAATGCTGAATTCCTGATAAAATCATGATGAAGTCATCTTTCATGGAATTTGATTTTTTTTTCCTTGATGAACAAAAATATGGTTTTATTAAAACATATTCTATTTAAACATATATAGTTTATTTAAATATTTGAAATAGATAATAAATAATATGTTATGATTAATAAATTACATAAATATTAATTTATAAAAATTAATTCAATAAAAATACGATTTTAATATTTTTTAAATAAGTGATTTTTTGTCAACACTACACCATCTTCCTTCGATTTTTCCCAAAATATAATTGCATATTCTGTCATAGTTTTTAACTTTAATTTTTATAACTTTTATTTATCTTTAAATTTTTAATGACAGAATTATATTTTGTTTGAGATAAGGCCAAATTTGTTATTGATCATGGCAACGTCATTCTTTTTCTTTTTTTTAATATAAATATGCCATATAGCGCCCGATCGTTTTTTTTTTTTTTTTTTAAGCATATGAAACATTCACAACAACATTCATTTTTATTGTAAATTTATTTTATTTATTGTAAATAAATAAAAATATCAATTTACAAATATATATATATATATATATAATTCAGCATTGTTCATTTAGATGAATTCATGATAAAGTCATGATGAATTCATATACATCATGATTTATATTTTTTTAAGCTTCAATAGGAAATCAACATTCAAATATTCAATTGACATACTTTTTAGAATTAATGTTAATT